>CATIWQ010333885.1:0-28180 GCA_949673415.1 Euphorbia schlechtendalii | reverse complement strand
TTATACTATGCTTAAGAGAAGGTAATATTCGAGTATGCATATAACACTTATATGAAGATGCGATTCGGTTAACTCTCCATTAAGAGCAAAGGTATGCAACTAAACTATATAAATTGCACATTACTAATTTGTGGGAAATTTCAAACTTCTACTTCAAATCTTTTGCAACGTGGAATGTGGTACTCACTGCAATAGTCTTTCGCTAAATGAGGTACAAACTTGTTTACCAATTTATACACTTCTGTTGAATTTTCCTTGAGGACAAGGTAAAAGTTAAGTGTGGGGGTATGATAAATATATAATTACACTTAATATCATATTAATTTTACTCACTAAACATTATAGTTTAACTCATTTTTTTACTTCATATAAAGGATTTCATGTGATATGTAGTTGTTTTTTTATGCAAATGCAGATACTAAGGTAAATCTTGGTAGTAAAATGATCTAAAGTGGAATCTTATGAAAAAAAGGAGTGAAAAAGGTGCAAAAAGATGCATGGAACTTAAAGATTTGGCTTAGGATTGAAGCTGTCAAAGATCAGTGAAGTTGCAAGGAGAATTCTAAAGAAAAATGCAATTCACGGTCACAACAATCATTCACGATCGCGACTTGTTCTTCTTTAGAATAGAAGTTTGCCAATCAAAGATTCACGATCGTGACATGTATATATAGATCACGACTTGGACGATTTTCTTGTTTTATCTTCTTAACTACCAACCGCCAGATAAGCATGATCAACCGGCATCAACTACCAACGAAAAGACACTTATCAGAAGTCAACCAATCATGAAAAGGTGCCTATCCATTGTGGATTAGATTGAAGCTTCTCAACCAATCACAATGAAGTTATGAAATCTTTCACAAATGGACACAACTCTTCGTTTTGATAGACGCAACCCTTAGAACTCTATAAAAAGGACTACAAACCTTTCAATTTGAGGGGGCATTCATGCAGCAAGGAGTGTATTAGAGTGCATGAGTGACATATATTGTGTGTATAGATGGAGAATTCGCTACGTTCATAAGTGTTAGTGAGAAAATGTTTAAGTGATTCAAATCCTTGTTTCGATTACTAGATTTCACTATATTCTCGAGCGATTGTTGTATAAGTGTACTTGCAAATTACTTATCAATAAAAGTTTTCATTCTTCAATATTTGTTTGTTCATTTTTTGCAAAGAATAGCATCCTAGCAAAGGTTCTGTACTGGCCGAAACTGAATTCAAAGAAGACGTAGAAATTGCAAGAATTGATGACTCCCATTAAAGAGTGGACACGGTTTGATTAACTTTAGATTTCACTTGCATACCTTACAAATTTGCTTTGCTTTCTGCTTATAGTTTCTATTTCGAAGTTTATGATATGTCTATGTCATAATGCGTATTTCGTGATAAGTCTTTTATATTAATCAAGTTATATGCGTTGGAGTTAATTTTAAGAGTAGTTTCTGGGTTAACAATATCGTGTATAATCACTGGATCTGTGATATAAAGCTGCTTAGTGAGCCAACATTTTTGGAATGTTAACTTGCTAAATGTGGCTATGTGAGAGCGACCTATACTAAGCATAGTATTGATGTTGTCCAGGTTATATAATCATCTTAATTCATTTGCGCTAGGTTTAGAAAAGTCATTTCATGTGTTGCTCTGCAGTGAATAATTGAACATCTGAATATTTAGAACCGAGTCTGTTAGATTAGTTTAGTGAATCATAACATCTTTGTTGAACTTGCATGTTTTCTCTGCTATCCTTATTTCATAGGGAAAATCTGTATATTTATATTCTCTAATCTTTTATACCTTTATTTACTCATTCTTCATTCTAACCCTCCTGCCCAAAATATCAAATTTATATTATTTTCTTTCTTTTATCTTCCTTGTTGATCTTTAGAACCAGTCCTTCCCTGTGGGATCGATATCTTTTAAAACTACATCGCAACTATATAATTGCAGTTATCATCAATTTTCTATTTTGATAAGGGGTATTGACAACACATATACTTTACGCGAACAAGTTTTTGGCATCATTAATATATAGCCAAACTCTTTGCGAAAAAGTTATTAAACTTATCAGTAGAAAAGTGGCGAATAGGGGCATGGTGGGTATTCGAGGAAACTATGAAGAAATAAAATATTTGGAAAGATAAAAGGTCTAAACTTCTAGCTTGTGTTACAAAGTTGCCACCTGGATCAGCTCTTCCAGTAAATTCAGTACAACCTAGATTCGTTAAGAACACCACTCAGCCATTATGTATCATGATTGACTAAAAACCTGTTTAATGAATCTTATACTCTAGTCAGAGGTTTATGAATGTGTCACACTTTAACAAGGGGCCCTAAGGTACATCTCCCATTATATCACTGTATCAGCAGCGATGGATCCCATCATAACTACTCGGCTTACCAACATACGATCATCACTATACTTGTAATCACCCATGTCATCTTGATCACCAGGGTATGAATAAGTATAACCCAAAGTATAGTAACTCCTATATAAGGTAACCAGTATCTCAGGTCTAAGGATACTTGTATTACTACTGCAATAAGACATGACACCAACACATGGATATAGTTATTCTGAGTGTTTGTCTTATAGCGATCTCTAATTTATTACCCGAATACATTCATGTGATAACTCAAGGTACGACTTCAGCTTATAAGATCGGATGCTTGGATCTTTTCCAAGGAGTAAGCCTACACATGCTAGTCTGTCTGTTCCATTGATGTCCACTCTCAATGAAACTATGACTAGGGATATTTAGACTACTCATAGTAACACGTATGTGGAGTTCTCAAACCACATATCTCCCATTATGTCCTTGTACTTTTACGCTATGAAGTAGTCACAGACTTTGTTTTATCAATGCGCATATATATATATATAATACTATACATATATGATGCCAGCAAGACACATAAATAGATTGAAAATACTAATAAGAAACAAAGATGGCTTAATTATTATTAATAATAATTTGAAACCATTTGTACATTATAACTTATTAAGACATATCACCTTAGTTACCTTTAGGGCATACATCATGTCTAACAAAACTTGTACCAGTTAGATGGTCAAAACTGGTTAACTCAGTAGACTTGTAGTAACATGGTCCCTAGTTGGTTTAGTTGGAGCAAGGATGTGGAAATTTTTGGATTTTTTAAGTTTATGTTTGGATTGTTCTTTCGATGGTTTCGAACAATTTTGGCAATTTTGAATGATTTTATTTTGATAGTTTAGGCTTTCAAAGGCCTAAATATCTCTTCTGAATGTCTCGTAACCCTAATGCGGATCACTTGAATAGGAGAGCAAGTGGATATATTCCTCTTCATCGCTTCATGAGAAGGACCGAAATCTAATGCTCACACTTACCTTATTGCTAAGCAATCTAATGCATTTGCTTAGGTGAAATATATTAGAGTTTGATACACACATTTAATGATTTTACAATACTCATTAAATTCTTTTACACTTGTAAGTTTGAAACAGAAGAAAGATCCGCAGCGGAGTCTCTAGTGTGAGTGGATAACATTTTTTACTAGTGAAGTCGCTGTGAGGCGCCAACCTTGTGACATGGGTCGTGAGGGTTTTTACAAATTGAGCAAAGAGAAAGGAATGTTTTGAAAGGCTTGAGGACTAAACCTCAAGCTTGTTATGGAGTCATAACCCAGATTAGCTATTCTAGGAAATTTGGTACAGCCTAGATCCGTTGAGTCTAAACCACAACATTATATAAAAATTTGGGTCCGGATGAGTTACCTACTTCATCATTATTTGATTTAAGATTACATACATGTCACCACCTTTAAGAAAATTTGGAGGATTATTCTAGTCATTTTCAGTTTATTGTTGAAAATTATAACATTCACTCGTGAAAAGTAGTATATAAGTAAATAAAGTGTTTAATGAGCAGATAAGGAAATAAAAAACATAAAGGCTTCTAATATAAGTGGGAGGGATGAATAATACATAATAAAGGATACAAATTATCCTAACTATATTTGATCCACAAATACATTTTGATATACCATTGAAATACTCGAAGTAAAATAAAACCTAACATACATCTAAACATAAATCTACCTGCATCCATAAAGGTCGGCATGACAATATAACACAGCATCAAAACATAGTAAATTTCCAAAACAAGACTCAATTAGTATGCATTTGTTAGATTAGGGTGATTGCGATTAGCGATTTGGAAGATTTAAGTTCCCACTAGTGTTTTCTTAAGAAAAAACTAGTTTTAGACTCGATAATTAGCAAATTTTATTATTATTAATGGTCCATGGCATAAGTTAGGTCGGTTACTTAGGAAAAATGTTTCTTGTCATGGAGGTAGCCTAAAGTAATGCAAAAATAAGAAGAAAATAGGTATAACTACATTAAAGTGAGGGCGATCTTGATCCGGTGGGGCGATACCGGTCCAGGAAGCTAGGAATAGACCCTTAGTAAGTAGCATTATCTCACTAAGGTCGATACTAGCCTCACTGGGGCGGGTACCTGATAAGATGCTAGAATAGACCCAAAATAACAAAAAAAACCAAAAAACACACAAATCAAGTCAAAAGTCTCCTAAATATTATAATCTTACCCCTCCTACGTGAATCCGCAAGTTTGGGAGCCTAAAAACATCGTAAGAAGATCCTCTAAGCCCTTTATTTATTGATTTGCTCAATTTTGAAAAGAAATCTTAAGGAGATTATTCATTTTTATGAAGGAATGGGGAACCTGAGGCTAGATTTCAGAGTTTAGCCTCTAAAAAATAAAGAAGAATGGAGGAATTTGAAGAAAAAAACCAAAAAAAACAAGAAGAAAATGGAATTTTTCTAACTTTGTTCTCAAAAACCCAAAAACTCACTTTCTCTCTCAAGAAAACATTCTCCAACTTAAAAAATGAACGATGCCTTTGAAAACCCTTATTTTAGAATATATATACGAGGGCAAAAAGGATGAAAATAGTAAAAAATTAAAGGGGGTTAAAACATATGGTAAAAGTAGATTGGTGTTGAAAAATAACCAGATTCAACCTAGTTGGCAATCGCTAAATCAAAACTAGCCTAGTCCCAAGACCAGTTTGACCAAAACTGACCCAGTCTAAGGATTTATTTTACCGATCGATGTGGTACCGGGGCTTTCGGTAGGGGAAAAAGAATTTTTAGGCTTTTAATTTTTTGGGTGGTTTTCTATTGGATTTGAATAGTTTTGATTTTAAATAGACCGACGATCTCCCTGTAACTTCTCTTAGTCCCAATGTGGATCACCATAAACTAGAGAGTAAGTGAAATTATTTCTCTTCATGGCTTCATGAGATGGCCTAAAAACCTGTGCTCACAACTGCTTCAAAAGTAGTTAAGTAAGCTTTCTAGTTAAAGGGATTCATTGGTAATCTTGACATGGTTTCCAACATTGTAAATTAATTAGTGGTCTATTCTGATAATAATGGGGTTGCTACTCAAGAAAAGGAACCATAGTCTCGTAAGAGAAAAGGACACGTACTCAGAAAGTACCATCTCATTCAGAATATCGTATAGCTAGGAAATATAAAAGCTTAAAAAACATATTTACGGATCAAAATCTAGCAGATGGGCTGACCAAGTCGTTGACTCAAGTTAAATATGACTACATGTTAAGTAATGCTTAAAGCACATGTGCAAGTGGGAGTATTTAGAAATGACAAATGCCTTAGAGGCAATTAGGATGATACGCCATTTAGTTATCATGTACAAACCTCTTTTAGTTTATTATTATTATTAATAAAAGGCATATTTGTTTTATATCAACAAATGTTTTTTTTGTTTTGTTGTAGGGATCATATGTATATGTATGTGTGATCATTGCAATAACAATACAAAATGTTGGTTATTTAAGGCAATTACTGAACATGCGAACTTGCACAGTGGAATTTCAAAATATAAAATTAACCCTAAATGATTTCTAAAGCATGACATGAATGACATAATCTAAATTAAAATATTCCATAGATACTTATAATTTTATAAAACTTAATAAAAGAAACCGAGCATCTAAGATTAGAGGATTACTAGTTGATGTGTGATTTTCCTTTGGTGGGGTGCTCCCTTAGAATAATCGGACAGAACTCCATTAACACAAGCCTCCAAACACGGATGACCTCTATGATTAAACCAAATGGACTCCCACAAAAAAAACCACACATAGAGGAAGAACTTGTTAGTTAACAAGTAGCTACTTAATCGCTCATAGAATAACCCAAAAACATAACTTAGAAGGATCTTTAGGAATAAGCCTTCAAAAGAATTTAGGTGAAAGCAGAGAAACTCGGGGAGGATCTCGCAAAGAAAAGAAGTCAAAACTCAAAAGGAAAGGTTGAGCTAGAGTGAGTATAGAGGAGGAGGTAAGTCCACTATATATAGATGGGGGGGAGAAAAATCTCCCCTTATTTTCCAATGAGGGATGGGGAAAATTCCCATCCCACATGGGATGTCACGCGGAGCTCCATGCTCCGTGGTGGTCAACCCACGTACACAACACACTTCAATGGGTTGTGTGTAGCCTCCAAGGGAAGCCCATTTAGGCATCCCTTGTCTCACAAGCGAGGCCTTGCGTAACTTCCTGCAAGCCTCTCTTGTAGGTGTACTGGTGGGCCTACACTGTAGACCCACGCAAGCGCTACACAACATCATTTACAGGCCCGCGAGCATTTTTATGCTCATAAGGTTACTACATGGGCCCTACTCATGAATAACCATGTTCAAGGGGCCAACTCACAAAGGGAAAATTTCCCTTCCTCCACAGTGTGCAATTTTCCCAAATCCTCTTTAAATATATTTGGTCCAACCATTTAATGGTCCATTAAAATTAGTTTTACTTTTCCCTATATTCTTAGTTTAAACCCCTTCTTCAAGTTCTTTACTTAGTCCGGTAAAGACCCAATGTGTGTGATATCATAGGATCATAAAGTATAAAGTCGTTAGAGGTTAACCTAAACTTGGTTTCCCATCCGAGAACCATTAAGCTCAGTGTGACAGACCGATATGGAACCCCGATAACTCTAGACTGTCAAATTGAATTTCTAGCAAATGCATATGATCTCTCAATAATCCAAATGTCACGTGCTTTTGACTTGATCTAGTTCTGCAACAGTAACTTGTACAATACACTCCTTCTATCAGGTTATGTACCATCTAGTGTATTATGCTCGGATTATGTGTAAGCTCATGTAATAGCCATAGCCATCCTGGAATTAAACTTGTTAATGAAAAACACCTCATTCCTTTATGTATCGAGATTGACTAAAAACCCATTCTATTAATCTCATACTCTGATTAGAGGTTTATGAGTGTGTCACTTGAACAAGAGGCCTTAAGGTATGACTTCCATTACATCACTATATTAGGATAGATGGATGCAATCTTGACAACTCGGCTTACCAACGAATGATCACACTATACCCGTAATCACTCGTATCATCTTAATCACTAGGGTATGAATACGTATGACCCAAAGTATAATAACTCCCATATAAGGTAACCAATATCTTAGGTCTGAGGATACTCGTACCATAATAAGACATAACACAAACACATAGATATATTTATTTCTGAGTGTTTGTCTTATGACGGTCTCCAATGTCTTACTCCAATACCTTTATGTGTTAACTCTAGGTACCACCTTCAGCTCGTGAGATCCGCTGCTTGGATCAAAAGCAAGGAGTAAGCCTACACATTCTTGTTTGTCCACTTCATTGATGTCCAGTCTCAATGAAACTATGATTAGGGATATTTAGACTTTTCATAGTAATACGTATGTGTAGTTCTCACACAACATATCTCAATATGTCCTCGCACTTTCATGCTATGATATAGTCACAGACTTTTTCCTATTATATCAATGAAAATGCACATATACTTAATAACATATATATAATACCAACAAAATATATAATTTAGAAACAATTACTAATATATAACAAAGATGCCTTATTATTGATAAACAATAATCTAAAAATATTTGTACATTAGTGACTAATAAAAACATATCGCCCTAATTGCCTCTAGGCCATGCATCTTGTCTAAAAAACTCCTACTTGCACTAGATCCAATTGCCCATGTACTTCATGCCATACTTGTTAACATGTTGGTTAGGCTTAACCTAAGTCAATGGCTTTGTTAGTCCATTCGCTAGATTCTGATCTGTAGGCTCAATGAGATGGTACTTTCTAAGTACGTGTCCATTTCTCTGATGAGACCTTGGTTCCTTTGCCTGAGTAATAGCCCATTGTTATCATAATAGACTACTATTGGATTTAAAATGCTGGACACCATGCCAAGATCACCTGTAAATCGCTTAAGCTAAACAATTTGCTTAGATGCTTCAAAAGTAGGTATATATTCAGACTTAATAGTTGAATTAGTAGTCATATCTTGTTTGAAACTTTTACAAACAACTGCTCATCAATTAACGTAAACACATAACAAGGTTGGGACTTACAATCATCCTTGTTAGACTGAAAACTTGAGTTAGTGTATTTTTTTCACAGAGATCACTTTATCCATAAACTAAAAACTTATCCTTAATCCTTTATAAGTACTTGAGGATAGTTTTAATAGCCATCTAGTGCTTCTCATCTAGATCATATTGAAATATACTTGTGATGCTCAATGCATGTGAGATGTTTAGCCGAGTGCATACCATAGCATACATGATGGATACTGTTGTCGATGCACAGGGTATTCCATTCATGCATTGTCTCTACTCTTGTGTTCTCAGACACTCGGATTTAGAAAAGTTAATCCTGTGAGACATTGGGAGGTAACCCTTTCTCAAATACTCAAGGTTAAATCTATCCAAAACCTTATCTATGTATGTACTTTAAGAAAGACCTTGCAGCCTCCTAGATTTATCATGGTAGATCTTTATACCAAGTATAGATGCTGCTTCTCCAATGTATTTCATGGATAAATTCTTTGATAGCCATGACTTAATTGTTTGATGAAAAGGAACATCGTTTCCTATCAGTGATATGTCATCGATATATAATACAAGGAAATGATCGCACTCCCACTAGCTTTCTCATATACACAAGGCTCATTAGCGTTTGACACAAAACCATTTCTTGAATTGTCTAGTCAAACCTAATATTCCAACTCCTTAATGCTTGCTTATGTCCATAAATGGACCTTTGCAACTTGTATACCTTAGAGCTATCTTGAGATGTAAAACCTTTGAGTTGTAACATACATAAATCCCGATGAGGTTCCCATTGAGGAACGTGGTTTTCACTCCTTATGACAGATTTCATAATCATAATGAGAAGCGATGGCAAGGCGTATCCTAATAGACTTTAGCATGGCTACTATTGAAAAGGTTTCATCATAGTCAATACCTTCCTTTTGACTATCACCTTTTGTGACTAGCCTTGCTTTATGGATAACTACATTACCATCCATGTTAGTTTTCTTCTTAAAAACCCACTTGCATCCTATGGGCTTAATCCCACTTGGAGCATCAACCAAGTTCTAGAACTTGATTTTCGTACATGGAGTCCATCTTTGATTTCATGGCTGTAAATAATTTGTCACACTTTGAGCCTTCAATTACATCCATGTAAGCCTTGGGCTTGTCATCTTCTATAAGGAAGATGTGCTTATCATCAGAGATGAAATAACCTTATCTCTTGGGAATGATTGGATCCCGACCCGACATATGCAATGTTGGTGTTATAATAGGATATTCGATGCTTACATTTTCTTGTGTAACAGTGTAGAACAATCAGTTATTGTTTGTTTGATCTTCTTGAGCGCCCAACTCAAGATTGCTCCCACTAGCTTTCAAATGTATGTGTTCCTTCTCAAGGAACTGAGCATTCCTAGAAACAATTACCTTTTATTCCTTAGATCGTAAAGGTATAACCCATTGTCTCCTTGGGGTAGCCTAAAAACATACACCTGTAAGACTTAGCACCCAACTTATCTAAACTTATTTTCTTTAAATAAGCGGGACATCCCCAAACTCTTAGGTGAGAAAGAGCTGGTTTCTTTCCATACCACATTTTGTATGGTGTTCGAGCAATTGATTTCTAGGGCACTCTACTTGTAATATAAACTACACTCTCAAGTGGAAAACCCCAAAAAGATCTAGTAAGTTCTACTTGGCTCATTGTGGACCGAACCATATCGAGTAGGGTTCTTTTTCTACTTTCTGACACTCCATTATGTTGGGGTGTATAAGGAGGTGTCCATTGGGATAAAATACCATTATCCCTTAGATTATACTGATACTATTAGCTTAAGAATTCATCGCTTCAATCAGATCGAAGGGTCATGATTCTTTTCCCAAGTTGTTTCCTTATTTCGGTTCTAAACTCTTTGAATTTCTCAAAACTTTTAGACTTGTGCCTCATTAGGTACAAATAACCATACTATGAGTAATCATCGTTAAAGTTATGAAGTAGATGAAACCTTCATGTGTATTAACACCCATTGAACCACATACATCATAATGTATTATTTACAAACTACTCATGGCACTTTGACCCTTTCCTTTGAAAGGCTTCCTTGTCATCTTACCCTTTAAACAAGGTTTGCATGTCCCATAGAATTCCCATTCCACTAGGCCCAAGTCACCACATTTGTGCCACTATGTTAAGTGAGTCTCATTTATATGGCGTTGACGGTAATGCCATAAGTATGAAGATTTCTCATCATCAAAATCTTGATTTCTTAGAAATGTTCATATTTAGAATTTCAATTTTAGTATCTAGAACGTAAATGTTATTCACACACATTCCACAAGCATAAAGAATATTATCATGCCAAATTTGACAGTTATAATTTGAAAAAAAATCTCAAATCCTTCTGTTGCTAAACACGCAATAGAAATAATATTCTTAGTGACAACACGATTATAATAGCAACTGTTCAAAACTAAAACAAGGCAATTAGGCCAACAAAGGCTATTTGTCCCTACAACTGTTGCAACAACCTATGGTCCATTTCCAACTCTTAGGTCCATTTCCCTCTTTATAAATCTCCTACTATTCCACAACCCTTGCACAAAATTACAAATATGAGTACCACAACCAGTATCCAATATCCATGTAGACTCATAAAGAACTATAGAGAAACTCTCTATCATGAACATACCTGAAGTACATGCCTCACTTAGCTTCTCCTTCACCTATTCATAAATCTGAGCTTTTAACTCACGTTTCATTTTAACATTTTTCATGAGTCTTTTCTTGACCTTAAAAGCCCTTGACTTTCTTATCTTCCAATCCTCAACAACAAGTTGATTTTCAAGTTCATTTCTAAACTGAATATTATGATGTTCCAATAATTCTACCATCTTTAATAAATTATAGTAATCCCCAACGCCATAGAAATCCATTTACAAATCATCATACCTTTTGGGTAGACCTTTCAATACAATCTAATTCAAGGCCTCTTGATCATAAGTAATTCCAAATTTCCTCAACTATTCAAAATTATCATAAATAGTCATGGAAAACTCAACTACTAAAGTGTTAGTCCCTAGACTTGCAAATAGCATGAATCTTTTTGGTACATCTATCATGACCAGTTGCACAAGTATAGACTCAAAGTCCATGTCTTTGCATAGATCCTTATACTTTAGAAGCATCACATTGACCATGAGATTCTATAAAAAATCATAGTCCCTTTTATACTTCACATACTCATCTATTTGATAAATGAAAGGATCTTCTCTAGGGTTTTCAGGATACGGATTATCCATACATAATCTAGACAATGGCTTTTCACGAACCATGTCACATTCTCGAACCACTCATGAAAGGTATCCCCTTTAAATACTTTGTTACCAAATGCATGCTTATCAATGTTAGTGTTGATGTTTAAATTCATTGTTCAACCCAGATATAAGATATAAATTGTTTAAACACTAGTATATGTACATGTATTTAATATAAGGTCTTTAATTAAATATATATTTCTTACTATTTTATCGATATTCAAATAGCTACTTCTATTGAATTAGGGATAACTTAGTAAAACAAATTTTCTTTAGTAGGTATCATCCATGGCCCATCTACTATGATCCCCACTATAGCAGATTGAGATATAACAGATAACCATGGTTGGAACCCATCCATTTGCATTCCATGCAATTGTTAGTCTATCCGTGTTTTCTTTCTCAAGACGTGTGTACCCAATTTTACGACACCTCAAATATGTCTCCAATCCTACATTAGCTCCATTGACATGGATAACTACCCCATTTTCTTTAAGGCTCCAACCCCATCCAGTTTCATGATGCAATACATGTTAAGGGAAAGCATGTTGTACATGTCCTTACATCCGTTAATAAGGTTCATATCACGACTTATGACGGGAAGATAATTTACCACCTTAATATTTGTTGTAGGTATTTTATTGGTGCTGCTGGTCTTATCCTAATCAAGGACTTATACAATGGATATGTTTATGATAATAATAATTCAGGGCTATTTTGAATTATTAAACTAAGGGATCATGCTCAAGACTAGTGATAACTTAGGAAATAAATCCTATCTAAGATGAGAATCCCGAAAATATCTCCTCAAGATAAACATCCAATTATACATGGATTATCTTACAGATAATATCAAACACAATCTTTATCCAACTAAGACTCCCAATCCTAATCTATTTAGGACTCCTTAAGTCCTATATAAAGGCTCTAAACCTCAAAGGTATGATATCTAATTCTTAATTATTATTTTCCACCTCAATCTCTTACTAACTTAAGCGTCGGAGTGTTTTTTGTTTGTTTTGCAGGTTCCTCTCATTGATCGGCCTCAAGATGAATGAATCAACTACGAAGATTGTTTTCATAATCTTTCATTGGTACGGTGATCGTGGACTGAATTTACTTGCTCAGGTGAGAATTTCAATTCCAAACTCAAGACTTCGACTGCACAAATAAGCTAATATATAATCTTTTTATTATTGAAAATCAATTTGTTCCCATACAATTGAGAACTCATTTTTGTAATTAAATAAAATTCAAAACGGTGATGTATATCGAAAATAATTAATTTTTGAAGATGCAGGTGCAATTAAAAGTGCCAAGCTCTCATCAAGTTTTGTCCCATTTGACTAACAGGAATTTTAATTAAAGTCCTGGCGCACAACAATTTGATTAAAATAATGATGCAAAGAGTACTTATATCCTTATGTAACAATTTAACTTGAGAAAACATAGCTAAGAAAGCTAGCAATACATCATCCGTTAAGCACGCTCAAAGAGAGAGTTGATATCTTTATGAAAATCACATGTGGGCTAACGAATCCCGTGGCACAATACCACTAATTATGGGTGACGAGCCTAAAGTGGATCTATCAATAGCTGTAAGAAATAGTCCCATTGCAACATATTGCATAGGCTATGAGCCAAAAGTGGACCTATTTAGATAGTCACATAGTCACATGATGGTAATTGTATGGATATTATACTTGCCTCAATGAGTGTGTCAGAACGATGAAAGCTTATGAAAAGAGATGCAAAGCAAACAAGCACCTTCAACCTTAAAAGAATTCAAATAATCTAAGGGAGGGACTTTTGATAACTTAGGAAATAAATCTTATCCATGATGAGAATCCTAAAAATCTCTCCTCAAGATAAACATCAAATTATACAAGGATTATCTTTCAGATAATATCAAATATAATCTTTATCCAACTAAGACTCCTAATCCTAATCTATTTAAGACTCATTGAGGCCTATATAAAGGCTCTAAACCTCAAAGGTATGATATCTAGCGAATGGGCTAAGAAAGCCATTGACTTAGGTTAAGCATCACTAGCATGTTCATGAGTATGGCATAAAACACATGGGTAATTGGCTCTAATGCAAGTGGTAGATTGTTATACATGATATATTCTCTAGAGGCAATTAGGGTGATATGTCTTTATTAATTCATAATGTACATATAGTTTCAGATTATTATTATTAGTAATAAAGCATCTTTGTTAAATAGCGATTATTATTTATAAATCTTATATCTCGCTAGTATTCTATATATGCTATTATGTATATGTAGATGTTCATTGATAAGACAAAGTCCATGATTATTTCTTAGCATGAAAGGGAGAGGACATGGTCGGAGCTATGTGGTATGAGAACTACACACACGTGTTATTATGAATAGTCTAAATATCCTAGTCATATTTTCATTGAGACTAGGCATCAATGAAGCAAACAAACTAGCATGTGTAGGCTTACTTCTTGGATTTGATCCAAGTAGCTTATCTTAAGAGCTGAAGCTGGAACCTTGGGTTAACACATGAATGTATTTAGGTAATACATTGGAGACTGCTATGAGACTGACTCTCAGAAATAACTATATCCATGTGTTGTTGTCATGTCTTATTGCAGTATCAGTATGAGAATCCTCAGACCTGAGATACTGGTCACCTTATTTGGTAGTTGCTATACTTTATGTCATACATATTCATACCCTAGTGTTTAGGATAATATGGGTGATTATGGGTATAATAATGATGACTCATTTGTAAGCTCAGTATTCAAGATGGGATCCATCGCTTCCCATATAATGATATAATGGGAGTTGTACTTTAAGGTCTCTTATTGAAGTAGCACACTTATAAACCTCTAATCAGAGTATGAGATTCATAGAATGAGTTTCTAGTTAATCTCAATACATAATGGCGAGTGGTGTTTTTTCATGAGCAAGTTTAACTCAAGGATAAATATGACTATTACATGAGCTGACACTTAATTCGAGCTTAATAAATTGGATGGTACTTAACATGATGGAATGAGCATATTGTACTTGTTACTATAGTAGAACCGGATCAAGTAACAAGCACGTGTCATACTATCAGGGGATCTTATGCGTTTGCTATAAATCTCATTTAATCGACTAGAGTCATTAGGTTCCATATCAGTCTAAAACACTAAATCTAAATGTTCTCAAATGGGAAGCCAAGTTTAGGTTAACCTCTAGCAGCCTATACTTCAAGATCCTATGAGGTCACACACATTGGGTCTTTACTCAAATTAGTAAAGAACTTATAGACAGGATTTATACCAAGAATGTTGGGTAAAGTCAAACTCGTTTTTTATGGACCATTAAATGGACGGAAAAAGTATTTTTAAAGAGGAGTTGGGAAAATTTCATTGGCTGAAGCTAGGGAATTTTTTCTATTACGAGTGGGCCCAGCGAGCATGAGTTTTTCATCAGTGGGGCCTATGTCGCACCCTCTTGAGCATAAAATACTCGCGGGCTGCTAGCATGTGTTAACATAAAGCCAACGCATACTAGTGGGCTTTAGGCCCGCATGCACTACTAGGCATTGCTTGCATGGGCCTGCCCTACAGGCCAACCAATAAGCCTGCAAGCCAGGCTTGCGTGAAGTCCTACAAGGCCTCTCTTTTGGGACAGGGGAAGCCCAATGGGCTTCCCTTGGAGGCCATAAAAAGCCCACTATAGTGGGTTTTGCACACGAGTTAACCAGCACGGAGCATGGAGCTCCGTGTAGCAATTCATGTGGGATAAGGATTTTCCCAATCCCACATTGTAAATGAGGGGATCATTTTTGCTCGCCTCCCACTATAAATAGTGGCCTCGTCCTCCTCTTTCCTTCACTTCATAACCAACAAGGGACTTTTACAACTTAGTCAATTTCTAGTATGAGAATTAGATTCCACATAAGGTTTTACATTAAAACTTGTAGACATAGGTGAAATTTCTTAGAAATGGACCTTGTTTGTTTTGCATGCTATGTGGAGTCTTGGTATAATGGAATGATTATGATATACCAGTCCTGAGCATGTTCCCTTAGAGTTAATAATTCCAAACAGCCAGGAATTATTACTTTCTTATTCATATCCATCGTATAAGACCTAGACTAGGGTGAGACCAGTGGCACAAATAAAGTCCCCATAATAATATTA
The DNA here is from genome assembly GCA_949673415.1 of Euphorbia schlechtendalii. Lineage (NCBI taxonomy): Eukaryota > Viridiplantae > Streptophyta > Magnoliopsida > Malpighiales > Euphorbiaceae > Euphorbia > Euphorbia schlechtendalii. Next base: position 12,261 of record CATIWQ010333885.1, on the reverse strand, counting down.
AGGTGATATATACTCTTCCCATCATAAGTTATGATATGAACCTTATTAAGGAATGAAAGCACATATATGACATGCCTTCCCTTAACATGTGTTTATTCATGAGACAAGATGGGGTTAATGCCTTAATAAAAATGGGTTAGTTTTTCATATTACTGGAGCTAATGCAAGATTGGAGACACATTTGAGGAGTCGTACAATTTGGTACGCACTTCTTAAGAAAGAGAACTCAAATGGATTAGAAATTGCATGATATGCAAATGGACGAGTTCCAACCATGGTTATCTTATTATGGCTTGACCTGCTATAGCGGGGGTTATGATGAGTGGCTATGGATGCTAGCTACTAAGGAAAATTTGTTGAACCAAAATTTCCCGAATTTAAATAGAATGGGCTATTTGAATGTTGATATAATAATAGGAATTATGTAATTAATTAAAGACCTTAAATCAAATACATGTACATATAATAATGTCTAAACAAATTCTATCTTATATCTAGGTTGAACAATGAATCCAACCATAAGTCTCCATCCAATACTTGATAATGAATTGATAGGGATTAGTTTTGATGACTTGTTCAAAGCTCTTAAAATGGAGCTTGAGAAAAGCCACATAGATTATGTTATAGATAATCCAGAATAGTCAATCTTGATGTTGAGGCTTTTATCCAAGAGAAAGAATCACATCTTAAGCACAAAAAGGATGCTTTCATGGTGTCACTAGTGATGCCTGAAACCATTAATTTGAAGCTTAAGAAGCAGCATGAAGGTATGGACCTAAAATCCATGCTGATTCATCTCCGAGGACTTTATGAGGGCATGAAAGTTGAATGGAATGAAATATTGAGATTCCTCTATAACTCTGGGAGAGATGATGAGATCTTGGCCACGAAGTGATGAATAGAATACTTAAAGTATTCAAGGATAATTGATCAGGTAGGAATAAAGATAGATTCCAACTGTGACATACTACTTATGATAAAAATTCTGTGATAAATATTCCCCTTTTGTGAAAGATTATCTTATGTTAAGGAAAACTAGCAAGGCATCTAAGTTTATCAAAAAAACATTTTTAAGAAGGTATGAGGGCTAGAAGAATAGGTACCTTTGCAGGTAGATCTTGTGTCAAAGTTAAAGGTTTAAAACCCATTAACATGAAGGTAAAAAATCTGGTTATTGAAAAGGAGAAGCCCAAAGGAACATAATTTATCTACAGAAGGCCTAGAAAATGGAAACGCGATTGTAAAGCTCTAATTTTTGAACAAGTGAAGAAGAGGACAAGTGAGGCATCTACTTCAGGTATGTTCATGATAGAGAGTTTCTCTATAGTTCCCCATGAGTCTACTTGGGTATTAGATACTGGTTGTGGTAGTCATATTCGTACTTCTATGCAAGGATTACGAAACAGTAGGAGGCTTACAAAGAGGGAAATGGACCTAAGAGTTGGATATGGAGCATAAATTGCTGATGAAGTTAAAGTTGAGGAAGTCAAAGAAAAAGAATATGAAGTTGAGGAAGTTAAAGCTGATAAAGATCTTTCAATAAATTTCAAGGAATAAGAAGATCGAGCTCAAACTCAACAACAAGGGAAAGGACTCCCGTTGTAGATCTGAGTCTTCCAAGAGAGATTAGGACTCACAGCAATCACCCTCTTGAAAGTATTATTGATGATATTTGTAATCCTGTGATGATACAAGGTGAGCTCAAGAAATTGATGCGCCATCCAGCTTTCATCTCATTGATTGAACCCAAGAAGTTTGAAGATGTAGAAGGAGATGATTTTTGATGATCCTGATGCAAGAAGAGCAAGATCAGTTCAAATACAATGATGTTTGGGATTCAAGAACAAGCTTGATAAAGATGGTGTTGTTGTAAAAAACAAGGCCAAGCTTGTTGCTCAAGACTACAATTAGTAAGAAGGCATGGATAATGATAAACCGGTGCTCCTATAGCTAGACTTGAAGCAATAAGGATTCTATGTGCTTTCACATCTCATATGAACTTCAAATTATTTCAAATGGGTGTTAAGAGTGCATTTCGAAATGGCATCTTTAAATTATTTATTCAATTAATCTCTTCGACTACTTAATTTGTTATTTGTTCCAAAATGGGAGAGATTGTTGAACCAAAGTTTATAGCACTTCACAATAATTAAAATGTTTTGGAAATACCAAATTTTCTTGGATTGTGAAATTAATTGAGTACTAATTAGATTCTTAATAAAACAAGTTTACTTGAGTTTGTTTAAGGGAAAAAACAACTCAGTTTACCAAGTTTGTAATTAAGTTATGACTTAGAGTAAGGAAAGTTGTGTAAAGTTGAGTATTACATAGTTTACAAAATATAGACTCAGTGAAGCTAATTAGCTTTCATTTAGTGAAAGCTAAGTTCTTTGACAATTAGGGAAATAAATGGCACATATTCTTTGAATGTTGTCTGTGAGAGATGAAATATTCCTTTGATGCTTTTCAAGAGAAAAAGTGTTGAAATTAAAGAAGATATTTCAAGTGGACCTCACAATGAAAAGGTGTTAGTAAGAATATTAGAGATTCCACTCTAAAATCCAAGATAAAAGGGATCTTCTGACATGTGTCGTTTCTCAATATCTCTACGCCACTCTATAATGTCAGCAATAAAAAAATCCCAAGTTTCCACGTTGCATTTTTCCTGCCTCTCTATCAGAAAGGAGTTACTTGAAGAAATGAGCTTTTGACGCATTCAGATTAACATATTTAACTCACGGTTCAATGTTCGAAATCTCTATTTCTAAACATGATGGAATTTATTAAGACTGAAGTAGAAGTTCAAATTTGGTGAATCACCTTGAATTTATTAAGATATGAAGAGAAGAGAAATTAAAGGAAATGTCAGGATAAAAAGTTTGGAATGGCTACTTCCAAGACCTTGAAGTATAAATAGAAGATTGAAGTAGAAGCTCAAATTTGGTGAATCACCTTAAATTTCTTAAGAGCATAAATATTGTCAAATTATTCCCAGTATTGAGAAATTTTAAATCAAGCATTCTAAGCAAACGTAAATCATCTAATCTATTTGTAATAGAGAGAATCAAATGTTAGATTTAACATTGTAAAAGGATTCAACTATTTCTATAAGCTGAAATCCTAAGTTCGTATTTTCTATTCAAATCTTAGGGACAGTTTAAGAAGGGTACGTAAATTGTGGATTGAGAGGTAGTTAGAAAGGAAGGCACTTTTTGTAATCGATTCTGCCTGTTGTAAAGGTTTCTCCACCTAAGGAAAGAAACACTAGTGAATTAAAGCTCAGAAAGGAATTCAGGGACTAGAGGTAGGCTTGGGGTAAAAGTAAAATCTCAAGTGTTAAGTTTCTAACCTTTATTGCTTGTGTTTATAGCTTCTTGAAAAACAAATCCAAGCTGAGTATAGTACTCAGCAACGATTGAAGATAAACTAAGATAGCAAAGTTGAGTAGTTTATAGTTTTTAGACCTGCACTTAGCACATACTTACTCAGCACGCATCTAAAATATGAACTTAGAAAAATAATCTAATAAATCTAAAAAGAACCAATAACTGCATTCTGTTCGCCACTTTTCTACTGATAAGTTTAATAACTACTTCGCAAAGAGTTTGGCTATATATTAATGGTGCTAAAAAATTGTTCACGTAAAGTATAGATGTTGTCAATCTTATCAAGATAGAAAAATGATGATAACTACAAGTATACAATTGCGATGTAGTTTTAAAAGATATCGAACCCACAAGGAAGGACTAGCTCTAAAGATCAACAAGGAAGACAGAATAAAGAAAATAAAATAGATTTAATATTTTGGATAAGAGGGTTAGAATAAAGAATGAGTAAATATAGATATGAAAGATTAGAGAATCTAAATATATAGATTTTCCCTACGAAATATGGATAGTTGAGAAAACATGCAAGTTCAACAAAGATGTTACGATTCACTAAACTAATCTAACAGACTCGGTTCAAAATACCTAGATGTTCAATTATTCGCCGTAGAGCAAGACATGAATTAAATTTTCTAAACCTAACGCAAACAAATTAAGAGAATTATATAAACCTGGACAACATCAATACTATGCTTAGTATGGGTCGCTCTCACATAGCCACATTTAGCAAGTTACCATTCCAAAAATGTTGGCTCACTAAATAGTGTTATATCATAGATCCAGTGATGATACACGATATTGTTAACCCCGAAAATACTCTTAAAATTAACTCCAATGCATATAACTTGATTAATATAAAAGACTTAAAACGAAATACGCATTATGACACATAGACATATCATAAACTTTGAAATAGAAAGTATAAATAGAAAGCAAAGCAAAGTTGTAAGGTATGCAAGTGAAAGCTAAAGTTGATCAAATCGTATCCACTCTTTAATAGGAGTTGTCAATTCCCGCAATTCTTGCATCTGCTTTGAATTCGGTCTCGGCCTGTATAGAACCTCCGCTAGGATGCTATTCTTTGCGAATATCGAACAAATAAATATTGAAGAACGAAAACTTATATTGATAAGTGATTTGCATATACACTTATACAATAATCGCTCGAGAATATAGAGAAATCTAGTGATCGAAACAAGGATTCGAATCACTTAAACATTTTCTCGCTAACACTTATGAACGTAGCGAATTCTCTGTCTATACACACACTATATCTCAATCATGCACTCTAATGCACCACTTGCTACTACCTTAAATTGTGAGGTCTTAAAACCCTATTTATAGAGTTCAAAGGGTTGCGTCTATCCATACGAAGAGTTGTGTCCATTGGTGAATGATTGCATCACTTCATTGTGATTGGTTGAGAAGCTTCAATCTAATCCACAAAGGATAGGCACATTTTCATTATAGGTTAATTTTTTAAAGGTGTTTATTCGTTGGTAGTTGATGGCAGTTGATCATCCTTATCTGGCGGTTGGTAGTTAAGAAGATTAAACCAGAAAACTGTCCAAGTCGCAACCGCGATATACAAGTCGCGATCGTGAATCTTTGATTGGCAAATTTCTATTTTGAAGAAGAAAAAGTCACCCCCGTGAATTGCATTTTTCTTCAAAATTCTCCTTGTAACTTCATCGATCTTTGATTGCTTCGATCCTAAGCCAAATCTTTAAGTTCCACGCATCTTTTTGCACCTTTTTCACTCTTTTTTCATAGAATTCCACTTTAAATCACGTTACTCCCAAGATTAACCTTGCATTTGCATTTGCATAAAAAACAACTACATACCACGTGAAATCTTTTATATGAAGTATAAAGATGACTTAAACTATAGTGTTTAGTGTATACAATTAATATGATAATAAGTGTAATTATACACTTATCACATTCACCCCCCTCTACTATGTTATTTATGCTATATCAAACTAAAAAATACTGATGGAGATTTTTAGGTAGAGAGGCCCCCTTAAAATATATGAGCATCCAAGTCTAATCCTTGCCAAAATGATGACAAGCACTTTGATTTGTTGTACCATAGATAATTATAATTTTAAAGATTTTTTTCTTTTAATCGAGTGAAGTATTGGACAATACTTAATTTAAAACCTATACACATGTGGTAAACATTGCTAATTTATATGATAATTACCTAGCCTAAGTTTGAGCAAAACCTTAATCTAGTTATCGCATTATTTTTTATAACAAGAATAGAAGCCTAAGTCATGCTTAGCATAATTTAATCAATTCATAGAAAAAACTTTTTATATATTATCATCAATCATCTACACGATAAGGAATGCTCTGATACCACAGCATAAGGATTCCCTATGCATGGCATGGTTTACATAATCTAAATTGAAACATTCCATATATGCTTATAGGTTTATAAAACTTAATCAAAGAAATTGAGCATCTAATATAAAAGCATTACCAGTTGATGTGTGCCTTTCCTTTGATGGGGTGCTCCCTTAGATTAATCGGACATCACTTCATTAACACAAGCCTCTAAACTAGGACAGCCTGTATGATTAATCCACACAAACCTAGCAGACCAAAACCTCATGTAGAGGAAGAACTCATTAGTTAAAAAGCAATTAGTGACCGCTCGTAGACCAACCACAAAATATAACTAAGAATGCTCTTTCTAAAATAGGAATAAGCCTTCAAAAGAATTCTTGCTAAAGTGGAGAAACTCGTGGACGATCTTACAAAACTCATGAAGAAAAGAAGTCAAAACTCAAAAGGAAAGGCTTAGCTGAAGTGAAAAAAAGAGGAGGAGGAGGCCACTATTTAGAGTGGGAGGGAACAAAAAATGCTCCCCTCATTTCCAATGTGGGATGGGGAAAATCCCCATCTCTCATGAGTTACCGCACAGAGCTCTATTGAACCCAAGTTTATAGTAATTTGCACTACTTAAAACGTTATGGAAATAACAAACTGACTAGGATAGTGAAAATAATGAAGTATTAAGTATACTCTTAATTAATGAAGTTTACTTGAGTTTTTTTAAGGGAAAACAACTCAATTTACTGAGTAATTTATTAAGTTATGGCTTAGAGTAAGAAAAGCTGAGGTGAGCTGAGTAATAAATAGTTTATAAGATATTTACTCAGCTATACTGAGTTAGATTTTTGATATAAAAGTTATGTACTTTTGACACTTATGCTACTAACTATTTCTGTGAGAAATGAAATATTCGTTTGATTCCAGAGAAAAAGCAATGAAATTAATGAAGATATTCTAGTGGTCCTCACAGACAAAAGGTGTTAGTACGGAATGATGAAGATTCCTCACTAAAGTCCAAACAAAAGGAATCTTTTGACATGCACCGCTTCTCAATGTCTCCGCACGTCTCTACAAATGTCAGCAAGTCAATGACTGGCAGAATTCCATGTTGCATCTCGCGCACCTCTCTATCAGAATAGATTGCTTGATGACAAATGAGTTTTTGACACTTTGGATTAATGGATTAATCCCGCACTTCAATGTTCGAAATCTCTATCTCTAAATGTCTTGGCATTTATCACCAACGGGAAAATTAGGAAGAGTTAAATAGAAGAGAAATTGAAGATCTTTCAGGATAAGAATTTTGCAACAGCTAATTCCAAGATCTTCAACTATAAATAGAAGATTTGAGTAGACATTCAAACTTGGTGAATCACCTTGAATTTCTATAAGAGCTGAAACTCTGTTCAATTACTCCCTACTTCAAGAAATTCCAAATCAAGAAATTGAATTCCATATCTATTTGTAATAGAGAGAAAATCTCTTTAGATTTAACATTGTAAAGGATTCAACATTTGATAAGTTGAATTCCTCTATTAGCATTTCTTTTAGAAATCTGAGTGACAGTTTGGGAAGGGTACAAAAGCTGTGGATTGTGAAGTGGTTAGAAAGAAAGGTACTTTCTGTAATTTCATCTACCCGTTATAAAGGCTTCTCCACCTAAGGAAGGAACAAAATCACTAGTGGAGTAAAGCTTAGAAAGGAATCTGGGGACTATAGGTAGGCTAAGGCCGAACAAGGATAAAATCTCATCTATTGAAGTCCTAACCTTACTTGTGTATTTTTAGCGTTTCTCATTCATCATTCCTTATATTATCAGTTTTTCTTGAAAAACCAATCCGAAGTTGTCAGTAAGAGATTGAAGATAAATTTTGCTAGGAATGCTGAGCAATTTATAGTTTTTAGACCTACCTTAGCATGAAGCACTCAGCATGTATCTAAAAACTTAACATGATAAAATAATTTGTGTAAAATCTAAAAAGTAACCAACAACTACATTCAGCCCGCCTCGGTTGGTTATTTAAGCCGTTTAAGACCAACATTGGGTAATGGAGTAGTGCTCAGCTTATTGACTAATCATCTTTGAGTTAAAGATCTGGACAAACAGTGCTCTTGAAGGAGGAAACATTTGTAACCAAGCCACCGTTGTTTGTCTATAATCACTACACGTTTTGGAAAAATAGTATGAAAAATTTTATACAATCACAAAGCATGCAAGCATGGCTTGCTATAGAGCTTACCCTGCAAATTCAGATGTAATTAGGAATGGGTAACGTGTACCGATCAATCTAGAAGACTATGATGATGCTGAATTAAGGCTTCTTAAAGAGAATGCTATAGCCATCAATTACTTACACTGTGTACTAGATCTTACAGAGTTCAACAGGGTCTCAGGCTGTGAGATGTCATAGTAAATCTGGAAGAAGTTAGAGATTACCTATGAGGGGACGGATAAGGTCAAGGAGTTGAAGATCAATCTCATGCTGAGGGAGTATGAGATGTTCCAGATGGGCACTAGTGAGGGTATTCAAGCTATGAATACCAGGTTCATTAATATCGTTAATGAATTGAAGAGGCTTGGCAAGGAATTCACCAAAGAGGAGATGGTGAAGAAGATTCTCCACACTCTTAGTGGGATGCCAATAAGAGCGCAATCGAGGAGGCTCATGATCTTAAAACCTACAGCTATGATGAGCTGATAGGCACCTTGCTAACTCAAGAGATGAACCTGAGGAAATATACCAATAACTTCAAAATGAGTAAAGGCAAGGAAAGAGAGGGAAAAGCCATTGTCTTAAAAGCTGATTCATCTAATGATTCCACCTGCTACGATTCTAATGAGCAAATGGCCCTTCTTACCAAGCATTTCAAACGCTTCATGAAAAAGGATGAGAAGTTCAATAAGAAGAAGTTTCCCCTAAAACAAAGTCAACTCAACACTGGCTAGGAGTTGAGGAAGGATAGGAAAGAGCACATCAAAGACATCAAGTGCTTTGGCTGTGGAGAAAAAGGCCATATCCAGTCAAGCCACCCCAAGACCAAGAAGGACAGATACAAGAAGAGGTTTGCAAAGAAGAATGAGGCACTTGCTGACACCTAGAGTGATTCAAAAGAATCTTCATCATCTTATGAAGAAGTAACTAACTCCTTCAATCTCCACTTAATGGTGATCGAGAATGATAGAGGTAAAGGCTCAACATCTACCTCAAATAGAAGTCAAACTGTTACTGACCCTAAATCTGAGCGTAGCAAAGGGAAATCTCCTCAAGCTAAGGTACAATCTGAAATCCCTTTATCTATTAAAGAGTTCACACAGGTTCTCTTTTATGTTATAAAGCTGATTAATAAGTCAGGGAAAAACATGAAAGAGCTATTGAGGAGAAGTGAAGATCTGGAAGAAACTATTGCTTCCTTATCTCTTGATATCCGCTTTCTTCAAGAAAAGCTAATTATCAGGAATGCGAAAACATCAAGCTCATTAAGCAATCAGATGAGTTGATTGTTGAGATTACAGTTTTGAAGAAGGAATGGGTTCCTCCTCCAGCCAATAGTTAAGCTTCGAGTAACAAAACTTGCAATTCTAAGAGGAAGAATTCCTAAAAGAAAAAAGCGAGCCAGCCAAAAACAAAAACAGTGTGTGGTTTTTGTGGAAAAACTGGACATGCTACAGTTCTCTTTAGGCATAAAAATGGTTATTATGATGAGTATAACTAGAGTAATTTAATCACTACTAACAAGGGAGGACCCATTTCGAGAGCATTTGTACCTAAGAGAAAGTAATTGTTTTGCTGGTGAGCCTTAGATCCTCAGACGACTCTAGAATGTGGTATTTAGATAGTAGTTGCTCAATGCATATGATGGGAGATGAAAATCATTTCATCTCATTGGAGCGCAAAAGAAATGGAAGTGTCAGCTTCAGAGATAACCAAAAAGGGAAGATTGTCTCTTGTTCAATCAAAGAGGTTTCTCTAGTCAAAGGACTCAAGTTCAATTTTCTTAGAGTATCCCAGCTATGTGACAAATGTAGAAAGGTTACATTCAACTCAACAGGTTGCTCAGTTATTAATTGTAATACTAACTCAACTATACTCTTTGCTCCTAGAATCAATAATGTGTATATGATTGATTTATCCCCTAGCTCCACTAACGTTTATCTCGTATCTAAGGAGGATAATTCATGGCTTTGGCATAGAAGGTTGTGTTATATAAATATGAATATTCTTTCCAAACTGGTCAAAAACCAATTAGTTGCTGGGTTACCCAATATTATCTTTGAGAAGGATAAATTGTGCTCAACATGCCAGCTCAATAAGCAAGTTAAGAAATTATTTAGATCAATAAATCACATAGTAACCGAGTGTCATTTGGAGCTCCTCCACCTAGATCTTTTCGGCCCAGTTCAGCCTATGAGCTTGGGTGGTAAGAGATTTTCATTGGTGGTTACGAATGACTTCAAGAGATTCACTTAGGTAGTCTTGTTGAGCAGCAAAGATGAAACATATGAATCTTTTATCAAGCTCAGTAATTGGTTAATGAATGAAATAGGAACTAAAATCAGTAGAATCTTAAGAGATCATGGACTTGAATTTGAGAATTGTCATTTCAAAGAATTTTGTTCAACACATGGTATTGATCACAACTTCTCTTCTCCTCATACGCCTCAACAAAATGGGGTTGTAGAAAGGAAGAATAGAACCATAGCTGAAATGGCTCGATCCATGTTGAATGATAACAATCTACCAAAGAACTTTTGGGGAGAGGCTGTTAACATGGCCTGTTATATCTTGAGTGGGATTCTAATTCGTCAAATTTTAGAGAAAACACCCTATGAACTTTGTGCAAACCTAAGATTGGTAATCTAAGATCATTTTGTTGTAGGTGCTTTATTCTTAACACCAAGGACCAATAAAGTAAGTTTGATCCTAAGTTTGATGAAGGTATCTTTCTAGGATACTCAACTAACTGTAGGTCATATAGAATATATATCAAGAGTACCGGCCTATAAGAGGAGTTTAAGCATGTAGATTTCAATGAAACTAACAATGTAGATAAACGTCCATCTAATGAAGATGAAGGAGTAACCAAGCAAGAAAATCCACTCAGCATGCCACTCTTTATGCTGCCCAACCCAGCACAAGAACTTGAAGCTAAGGAAGTTGTGAGCACGGGATTTTTACGCCCGACTCATGAGTTCAACGATGAAGATGTAATTTATTCTCCTTTGCTAGTCTTCCACTTTGACAGGGCCTCGGAGGTCCTCGGGAGGAGCGTTCCTTGTTTCTTACGAACATTAAATATTTTCTAGGTCACCTCATCAGTAAACAAGTCCAATTTGAACCAAAATCAGACCAGAAATCCGACATGGACACCGATGTTACTAACATCGGTACCGATATCATCTTTACAAATAGATCAGAAAAAGCAGTTTCTGCATTAGTTGGGTCAAAAAGACCCAACTTTAACCCATAATTAAAGTAAAAAGAAAAATGATGAAAAAAATAAAAGTGGGTGTGTCAACTTGGACTTTTTGGATTGAAGGGAGCCCATAAGGGCTTAGTTATTCAAAGAAAAGAAAAGGGAGGATGGCTGAAATTATAGGAGGGGAGAGGCACGAAAATGGCAGCAAAGAAAGGTAAGAGGAGGATGAAACTCATAAAAAAAACATAAAAGAAGGTAGAGAGCATTAGGGAGCATTTCCATAAGTGTTCTTGAGTGTTCTTCATCAAAACATCAACTTTTCACCTCCAAAACTTAGAATTTCGGGTTTCTTAAATCAAATACTTGAAGTTTAGACTTGAATTGAGAGTCTACAACATCTTGATCATTCACTTGAAGGTTATTAAACCTTCTAAAACATCTACTTTGGCAAGGAATGGATCCCTTCCAAAGATTTTCGGTAAATCATCAATCAACAACCAAAAACAACCTAAAAGAAACGAGGAGAGCTTCTCAGAGGACTTCATGGACCTTGAAGAACATGGATTAATGACTACGGGGTAAGCCTCTGAGTTCCTAGAGTTTGTGCTTACGTTTATATACTTTTCTTTTTGAAGTTTCATTTTCTTTTCTGTTTTTCTCCGTTTTCTGCGCACCATTCTGTTTTCGGTGATTTTCAGTACGATTTCAAATCTTTTTGAGTGTTTTGATCATAAAAACATATTCTACACATCCTGATCTTTCCGTAATGATAAAGATCACTTGAAACCGACAAGTATATCAAAAGTTATGAATTTTCAAAGTTTTGTACAAATTTATTTCGGTTTCCTGGGAAGAATGTTACTCTTTTCGGTTCTGGGTTTGACGAAGATTTTTATTGCCCAATTATTTATTTTTATTAGATTTCTTAGATGATGAGGTTTCTAGAATGGTAAAGATCACTTAAAACGGATAAGTAGAAATAAAGTTATGATTTTTCGAAGTTACGTAAAATAACGGTTCACGGTTTTGGAGAACGCGGACTGTTTGATATTTTTCTGTATAAAGCTGTCTTTAAAACGAGATTTTGTCACTTTCAGTATGTTAAACACATCAT
>CATIWQ010333798.1:0-16366 GCA_949673415.1 Euphorbia schlechtendalii | reverse complement strand
TGAATATGGCCTTGAATTCGGCCTCAATTATTATCATATATCTTTTCAAACAAAAGATAATATCAACAAAAGATAATAACAAGTATTTGAATAAAACAATTATCCACAAGATTAGTTAGATAATATCCAACAAAATATAAGCAATTATCTTAACAAAAATATCTTGAATAAACATAATAGCCATTATCTTAAACCATAATATTTGTTTTTATCTATCATCATCAACATAGAAATTAACAAACGTATTAAATTTCCCACCACTAATCCATTGATAATAAAGTCATAATAACTTTTATTTCGTAAAAAGCAAAGTCACTTACATATATTTATTTATATTAGAACTTACAAATTTTATGTTTAGATTTTTTTGATATATTACAGTATTTATAGAAGTGTGCCAAATTATCTTTAAGGATACATACGTTCACACAAAAGATGCCATTTAGTTAGAGGAGATTTCAAATTTCGTGCTTCTCAAGATTAGTAAATGTGAAAAATTTTAGAGGAGATTTCAAATTTCGTGCTTCTCAAGATGATGAAAAATTGTACATTGTATAAAAGTTGAAATTACAACATCACCCGTTCATTTTCCCCGAATTAAGGAATTGGGGAATAGAGAGATATGGTCAAAACTTAAAAATTACACAAGAACATAATTCATTACAAATCGGATATTATGGTAAGTTAAAGAGGAAAAATTTCTTACCAAATTAATTAACCATTTTGGTGTACATACTTTCTTGAGAAATAAGCATGACTGTTGGTTTAAAGAGGTTTTTATATTAAGGACCAGGTCTTATACCAGAATGAGAATTGAATCATTCAAAATTAGAAAAGTGAACAAGTGATGTACGTCATTCTTTCCATCTAATTTAAGTCCTTTTGCCTTTTAAGTTTCTTTCTCTACCTAAAACTCTTGACTTTCTCTATCCTAAAAAACTATCGATCACTGCAACTATTGATTACGCTTGGTTCCTCGACGCCTTCTTTTGTGATTTTTAGGTATTTGATTTCGTTTCCCTACTCTCTTTCACATGCGATTGACCACACCCCATAATCACTGAAGAAGACGTCGGAGAATCAGGCGTGATCAATAGTTGCATTGGTCAGTAGTTTTTTAAAATAGAGGAAGTCAAGAGTTGGTGGTAGAGAGAGAGAAACCTAAGAGGTAAGGGGATTGCAGATAGAAGGAATGTATGACATGGAGTAGTTGTCCACTTATCTAATTTTGAGTGATTCGATTCTCATCTTGATGGAAGACTTGATCCCTAATATAAAAACCCGTTCCACACTTATATATGTCCCCAGATTGGACACACCACCATTAACACCATAACTCAAATATGGAAACTTTGACCAGCCAAAGAATTGCACATCTATAATGAAATTAACACAATTTCACATTTAGAATGTCTGAACGACAAAATGTGCAATCTCAAGCCATAATGGGACCTTCTTCTTGATGGGCTGTTATGACTCTGTACCAAACTATAATTAATAGGTAGGTCACTTAGAATGTCTTAATTTTATTAGTTTTCAATAAACAATTTTTTTCTTATCAATCCAAGACAGTATACAAATGAATGCCGTTTGAACATTATATCGATAGATTATGGCATGATAGCCCATATTTCGTCTCCTTTGTACGTGACATGTATTGTTGTTAACAAATTTGGCTAGGGTTTGATCAATTTTCTATAATTCCCTCGTAAAGTCATGGAGATAGTGAATGGAATTATGAAAGAATAAGATTCATGTTCTTATTCAAGTAGGCGGATGGTTAGATAGATAATTATAAATCAGGACAAAAGATTTATATACAAAAATTTCAATTTTCATTTTAGTTCAAGTTAATTTCTGTCTACTTTTTCGAAAAGTATATGAATGTAAAAAGTATACGAGTGTATGATTTTAAAAAAAATCAGAATACCCAGTACACAAACACTTAACCCCTAATTTATCATCTAACAAGAAGGAAGGTACAAAGTGTTTATTTCCTATTGGATACCTGTAACCAAGTCAACTGCAAAAGAAGAAGCATATTATGTACTACGCATGTTTTTCAATTGAAGATTTATCAGCAAAATTTCGTGAATGGCCAAATATATATATTTGACTTTGATTGACTGAAACCCCATACTTTCAAAGATATTGACATCGCATGTTATTCTTATTAGTTATTTTCATGTGTTGTTACTTGTACGAGTTAAAAAGTAAAATGCAAGAAACATATAAGCAACGACCATTTATTCATAGTTTTTTTAAAATATAATTATTCACAGTTCAACATAATATATCCTACCATTTTCTTGTGAGGTGTTCATTATGGCATTTATATCAAGTAACTCTAGGCGGAATATCCGTTTTACGAGAACAGAAACTTCTAAAGACAAATGTTACCGTTGCAGAAAGTGGGTGAAAAACGTTGTCAAACCGTCTCTAAATGACAAAAGAGTTAACAACTCATGTATGGTAAATTGCTTTCCAATTCTCTCTTTTTTTAACAACTATTATGAAATAAAATATCAATTTGCAACTATGTAAAAGTGCAAGACTAGTGTAGCACATCCATCATACTTATAAGCCAAAATCAATTACTGATCATCTCTGCAGAACATAACAGGCAACAGGGAGGACTTGAGAAAAACATTTCTGAAATTGTTTAAAGCACAATAGAAAACGAACGAACTTGCTTACAATTAAAAGCCCCATTTGAACGCCATGGAAAATTACAATTTAAACCCCCATTTCTACACTTGTTTTTCTAGCACCGGTGCTTCAACTCCACGCTCATCTGCCTAACCTCTAAGAAGGGCTTGAAAAGCCAACTCCCCCGCAGTCAAAAAAAAAAAAAAACAAAGAAACGGAAATACATGCTTTAGAGGACACAAAAATATGTACAGAAGGGAATTCAAATCAAGTGTTGGGGGGTAGAGTAGGATGGTTATGTTCAGATTCATAGGTGACAATGAGCATTGATGGCTCTTCTAAGCACCTCTCCACATGCTTCCTTGCTGGGCACCCTCTCATGCTGCTACATTTATAATATCCCCTGCAGCTTCCAGTGAATCAGTAAAATTAAACAAATCATGTTATGTACTAATGAGAACTATTGGAGGCAAACTAGTGGCCTTTTCATACAGCATTAGCTGCAAATGTAAGGTATATGCGACTAAAAAGCCTTGTTCAAGCACCCACTTCCATGATTTCTGAGTTCTAACACAAGTCAAAAGCTAGAATTTGGGTAGGGAGTCGTGATGAACAACAATTAACACGCAAATGAGCATCAATTAGTACCCCCGAAGTTTAAATTCTGCCAAATAATTTCAAACAAACAGGCATTGGCACATGTCAATTACAAAGGAATTGCACAAACCTGGGATGAGGAGAGCCTTTGATTGGCTTCTGGCCATACTTCCTCCATGAATAATCATCAGGAGGGATATCAGCAAGCTTGTTGCTAATGGCAGGCACCTTTATTGTCCTCTTTATCCTATGTTTTCTGCACATAAACACATTAGAATCAAATTCCACATCCTCCACAAAAAAAAAAAACAACCAAGGAAAATACACATTAGATGACAATCACTCAATTTGACCTCTTCTTTGAGCAATGGCATCTACCAGCGGCTCCACATTTGACAGCCGCATCTCCTCCTTCCCTAGCACAACACTTTCTCTTGTGTTGCTGTGCTCCCATCAAATGAAACGCACTTCCTTCCACATTAGCCACGCTTCCATCCATACTCAACGAAGATACGAAAGATCTAGTCGATGACATTGTAGGAGTACAACTGGAGTTATCAAAGTTCAAATTAACCCCACTTTTGCTCCTTCTGTACATCATTTCAGCTTGCTGCTGCTGGAACTGCAATCTCTGCTGTTGCTGAAGGAGCTGATAGTGCGCTGACTGTGTTGGCTGAGAAAGGTGAAGAGGGTTAAGGTTAAGGGTAAGATTAGGGTTAGGGTTCTTCCCATTTGAACTCAGCTCCAAAGAAAGCGAACTCTTAGCACTGGAACCCAGTTCCTGAATTGGGTGACTATCAAGGTAATTACTTGATTGCAGAAACTGGAAATTCTTACAGGGGTGGCTTGTTCTGTGATGCGGGTTATCTAAAAGGATGCTCTGTGACAAAGGGTTGGGTAATTTCTTCAGTTTCCTAACTCTAGCATGGCCTAACCCTGAATTTAGAAGCGAAATCACTCTTTTGAACTTTAACACAGCCTCTCCGGTTTCCTCCATTAAGTTCCTATATTGAACCTGATCTCGGGGTTGAGATAACATGCTTAAAACTCTATGGCAGCCCTCCACAGCTACCCTGTTTGCTAATTCAACCTCTTCCATAATAATTACCAAAATCCCTAACCAGTAAAAAAAATTACCCAGGAAGAATTAGACCGCTAGAATCCCCAAACCTGAATTAGCAACAGATCTTCGGAGCAAAAAAGAAAACCCGATCAGCCATTTCTGTCTAAACCTGATGAGAAGCAACGATAAAACATTAAATCAGAATTAAAAACCCAGAGAGAAATGAAGGAGAGGCAGAGCAACAGACCTCCTCAGAATGAACACAAACGAAGCTTTCCCCTTCAGTTTGTAGGGAGAGAAAGAGAGAAAGGAAGGGATTTTTCATTTGATAAATAGAGAGAAGAAGAGGAGCAGAGAAATGAAACTGCCGTCTCTGTCGCAGATTTGAAGGTAGGACCCATTCAAAGACCTTGCTTATTCTCTTTTACTTTTTTTCTTCTTCAATTCAGCTGCTTTGCTTTTCTACAGCTTTTTTAATTTAAAAAAAAAATTGAAAATCTGCTATTTATCATCTCCTGTTTTACTGTTTGCAGATACGCTTTGTTAAATTAATTTTGTCATCTTCCCCTGCATGGCAATATTTACAGCTAATACCCACTTTTTCCGTATTTGGTCCCTTAATTATCTACATTTTACTATCCGTTAACTCTAAGATTATTTATTTTTTTATTTATTTTATCAACTAATTTTGTTTATTTTAGTTACAAATTTAAAAAACTGCGGACATTTTTTTGTCTCACCTACCTAGCGTTTTTACAACAAACATCAACAGATTTTATACGTACTTTCTGTCTTTTCTATTTAATGTCGTTACGTGTTCTGGTTTGATGCAAATTATAATTTAATATGATTATATTATAAGTCAAAGAAAATTTTTCATTAATGATGTTAGCTATGAGCGGGTTTTTCATTGATGAGGAAATCGCTTGACAAGATATTTTAGTCACAATTTGCTCCTCTTCTTTCCATTTTCATTTGTTAATGCCCACTTTTGTCTATAAAAGCATAATTATATGGATTCTCAATTGTTTTCTTTTAGTGTGATTAATATTTTGGTTGGGAATTAAGAAATGTTAGGGAAAACACTTTTATATATTATTTTAAAATAAAACTTGTAATTTTTTGAAAGGTATCATTAAATATCGACTCTTGATCCACATTTGTGATAATATACTTATCATCAATCTAGTACTAAGTGTAAAAAAACATTTGTCCTCGTTTGCCTATCCCCAGTTAAAAATCTTCCAGGTGTCATGTTATATTATATTTTAATAGTTTTTAATTTCTTTCTCCAGTTTTTCAATTTTTATCTCATTAAAAACTATACTTGACAGTTTTTTAATGGATAATAGGGAAAGAGACGCGGAATCAAGGACAGAGAATTTGATTTCATACTACATATATTCAAAATCTAGATAGGGTAATACACGTTTATGCAATAAATATTTTCAGTAACCTAGAGTGGATACCCTTTGTCATGGAACCATTTGATCCAAAATTTTAAGTTGATAAGTAAGTTCCCATCTTAGTATTTATATTATTCATAACACTTCTACCACACGCGGATCCCCTCTGAGATTCAAGTGGGTACAACATTCGAACCCTCAACCTTTAAATATAATGTTTTAATACCATGTCACGAAATCGTTTAATATAAAAATTTAAAATGATAGGTAAGACCCAACCTTAACATTTATATTATTTAAGACCCACATCTCACAAGTTTTGAATAAATCTGAATTTTTTTAACTTATTTTGAAAAATTTTAATTTGTAATTTTTGTAAAAAATAGAAGATTACATTATTATTATTATTATTATTGTTTTTTTGTATATCCACCATTTTAGTGATAATCCCAATAAACTGGACAATAATTTTAAGTAAATTATTAGTTACCATCGATTTAATTTAAAAGTAAAATGTAATACTTCCAAATCATTGAACTTTATGTCATTATTTTTTCATCTAAATTATTTTGTTGGCAATCCAATTGGTTTAAAAAAAACACGTAAAGAAGGTTTTGTCAATCTGTTAACAGTTTTATATAATATATTATAAATGAAATAATTTGTCAAAGTAATATTTTTTTACCTAAAAACCAAAACCAATTAAGAAGTTTTTTACCTTGTTAAAAAGATAGGATACAAAAATTTTCAATAATATAATAATGTTTAATATCTGTTTTTGATTTATATAATATTACACCTAGAACTTTTTAGTAATTTATTTTAAAAGATATTATATATCCCAGTTTAGTTTGTATCACATTTATGTCATAAGTACATCCAAATTTACATTTTGTAACTTTTTTAAACGTTAATCGTTTATTTATTTGGATAAAAAAATTGAACATTTTTTATAATAAAAATAAGATGATGCATAGTTGTTAATACAAAAGAATACGAGATTATTTATAACATAGATCTATCTTTGTTCAGTAAGATCGTTTCAAACCCGCAATAAATGTTGATGTTATGACATAAGCAATAATTCTTATGATCGTAAATATTTGAAATCATTAGCTAGGTTAGTATAATATAATACCTCCATTTTTTAACTAAGTGTTTGTTAGACTCTTATATTTTTTTTAAATAATTGTCATTTTCTAATTTCAATGTAAGCCCGTATTTAAATATTTTTTATATTTTACTATTATTTAATACACATTAAAGATGATAAAAAGAAAAAAGTTTTCAATCATCTTTCAAAAACAAAAGTCATACAGATAAATAAGTATTTTTATTGTCTTGATTAATGTGACACTAGTATTGATAAAAAGAATTTTAAACAATAAGAAATCCTCTGTCCCCAAATGGTGTTCTCATACCTGTCCTCCCAATAAAAAACTACCACGTGTCAACTTTTATTATATTTTAATAATTATTAATTTCTCTCTCCTACTTTTTTAATTAAAATATAATAAAAGTTGACACGTGGTATTTTTTGATTCGGGGGACAGGCATGGTAACACCATTTGGGGACAGATGATTTATTTCCGTTGCATTGTTTATTTTTGTTTATAGGTTAAGTATTGTCCAAGTCTATGTTTGTCAAAAGCAAGCATAATTTGCTTGTTTTTTTGTTATGTTTCATGTTCGGTGTTTTAACTTTGATAAATTGTTTTTGATATTTTTGATATTATATATATTTTTTATATTGTTTTACAAAATTGTTAGCTATTAAAACTAATTCTTCGACATGTAATATGACTTTTTTCACCTTTAATTTGAAAGGTTATTGCCTCTTAATTGATTTAATAGATTGTAAATTTGAGTGATGAATAAAAGCAAAAATAAAAAAATAATAATTATTATAATTGGGAATCTGGAATGGAAAAGCAAAAACTGGAAACTTTTAAAATCTACTTGCTATATACAGTATTAAGTAAGATTTAATTTGCAGTATAAAAGAGTGAAATTTTATCATGACCAAGTTGTGATATCAGTGAAATACTACTAGATATTAAAAAATTGTGATAATTAGAAAATGTCTTTATAATAAAATGCAAAATAGGGAAAGAAGGGGTCAAATATTTTAATTAGCCGTTTGAATTGGGTAGTTAAAGAAACAAGGAAATTTGGTGGAAATAAAATTAGTACTCCTAATTATTTATTAATCTATCATTAAATAGGAAACAAATCTGTAGTGACTTGTTTGCTTCATCCAAAGCAAAAATCCAACTAATTTTGTTTATTTGTTTTCGTACCAACTTTCATCTTATTAATATAATAATACATTAATTTTAAAATTTGACAGAATGACACATCAGTTTAATTTTTTACGACCATCATGGTCATGACCTTTGACCAGCCTTTTAACCAGTAAAAATTGACGTGTCCATTTAATTAATTTACATTTTCCCCTTTTGCCCATATATTCAGTGTATCTGTATCTTCTCTCTATCTCTAATCCAATCCCTCATCTCTTTAAAATTTCGTTTTTTTTCATTCTCAACTGTAACTTGCTCCCTTTTTAATCTGATTTTTTGCTATCTCTCTCTCTCTAAAAACTCATTTGTTTTACATTATTGATTATATCTTGTGCTATTTAACTCAATCTCTTACTTTATTTCTCAAAACAATGTGTTTCTCTGTTAATGAGATCCCCAAATTTAATATACAGATTGACAACAATTGAGCTTCATGGAAATAGCAAGCAACGACCAACGTAAACACAAAGATTGAATAAAAACTAGGTTGCATAAAAATCAACCAGCAACGAACATTGTTTCGAGCAAGAGAAAAGTAGCTCTCCCAATGTATAACAAAATGCAGGATTCATTGATTTTAAAGTAATTATACTGTAATCAATTTAGTTGCAAAAAAAAAAGTTCCATTAACAATGGAAGCCATTGAAAGGTAAAATAATTTTTAGAGAGAGAAAGAGATGGATTTAGTTAGAAAGTGGAAGTTCACAAGGCATTACTAATTAATTTGGTGTATCATTATATCAATTTTTTAAATTTATGTATCATTATGTTAGTAAAATTAAAGTTCATGTATCATTGATGATTTTAAACCATTTATTTATTCAAATAACTTTCACTTCTATTAAGGTATTTTCAGCTTCACTTTAAAAATGAGATGTAGACTTGAAAATGAAGTGTAATTGTTCCAACTTTACTTCGTTTTCGGTTTATATTTATAAGTGTAAATAGTATCATTTCAAATCCGAAGTGACACTGTTAACAATTTTAAATATTTATTTCTTGTTGTTTTTAATTCTTTTACTTTGAATATATATTTAGAATGTTAATGTTTTTTTATTTATAAAAAACTTATTTTATTTTTTAAAAAAATTATTATTACTTTTACAGTTATGATTTTAAAATTTGAAGGGAAAAATGAAATAGATGGTTGGAGAAAAAATACTGTAATAATTTTACATTATAGAGTAAAATGGAATTTGAAGTGAAAATTGAAATTGTAATGTTGAAGATGTCCTTAGATTTCATCAAAATGTAAACCACCAAAGTCCACTCGGGGAACTCATTGCTACTTACTAGGAAGTATCCATGCTAACCCGATGCCAAAATCTACAAGCTTCTCACATCGCATTATCAAAACTTTGGATTTTGTCTTTGTTTATAAAGTCACGTTCACTACTAGTTCACAACACATATTTTTTTTTTCAATTTAACATATTGAATGTATTAAAAAAAGTTATAGACAAATATGTCTTAACTAGTAAATTAGTTATAAAATTCATTGTCGACATAAACCTATAAAAAACAACAGCGCCTTTTTTTACAGCAATATTACCTTTTTCTAATGGTAGTGGAGACGGAGAATATTAAATCTTCACATATACACTACTCCAAAATCCAAGTAATTTATAAATTCATGCTTAGTTACCGTGATTATGTCATAACATTAACATATAAAATAAATAATTAAAGCAGACTTTTTCAACAGCTCTTGAAGGATCCTGATTTCCTAGTGGTAAAAAAAATAATATTTAATATTTAAATGACATGCAGGGTAAAATAAATAGCATGTTCATATTTAGAGAATAAATTAAATGGAAGGCTTAATTTTATGGATAAGAATTTTATAAAATCAGTAGATAATATATTTGTAAATTCAATCAATTTTAATCATCAATTCTGTTTTAACAATTAAGATTAAATTTTAATTATTTATGACATTCACGGTAAAATTAAATTTTAATCATTAATAATTAAAATTAATTGAAATTTATAATTCTATAAAAAAAAATTAGATAATCAATTTCATAATTTTATATTGAAAAAGCAAGGCCATGAAAGGAGATATTTTTTTATTATTAATCTTTGGCTTGCACGTAAGTTGCAGGACTTCAGAATGATTTATTCCACTTTTATGGAGAGCCGTTGGACAATGAAACGTCACTATTTTACCCTTTTCTTTTGTAGGTGGCATGCTCTTGCTTTAAATTCTGCTTATTCCAATCAATTAAGCCCTTACCTGTACTCTTTTCCATTTGAAAATTGTTCCATTCTTTAACTTTTCTCGACTATTTTAATTTAGCTATTACTCTCTCCATCTATCATTTCATAAATGTCATATTCTAATTCTAAAATTTCATTAATACATTTAATAAAAATAATTTGTTAATATTTAAATATTGATTTATACAATCTTTTCATCTTGTTATTGGAAATTGAAATATGGTTATTTTAAAAGTTGAACAAATTAATAAGGGTAGGAATGGAAAATTTAAAGAAAAAAGACATTGAAAATACAAAATGACTATAAAAAAAAAATCAAAATCCTTCTAAAACGTCAATATTTAGTAGACGGAGGGAGTACAAACCACGCGTTATATACGTATCACATTTAGAATTGCTACCATCAAAACAGAACATCATGTATCCAATGAGTTAAAAGATTTCTAAAAAGTAAAATTTGCTTTTAAGCAATTGAAGGGGAAAAATTATTTAAATTTCAATTTTGATACATCTCTAAATTCCACTTTAAAATCAACCATTTATTAGAGATTTAATTTCATTGTAGATCTCATAGAAAACTAAAAGTAATATTATTCATTAAAATAAAAGGAATGATAAAGATAAAATAAAATTTACAAATGCATCACTTCTCAAATTTAAAGAATTCTTACCCCAATTGAAAATGCACACAAGTTGAGGGGTTTAGAAGACGAGTTCTGCTTTTATTTGCTATCGTACATGATGACGTAGAATTATATGAGACAACCTCTACTACTTTCATTTGAAAAATTCCTCGCCAAAAGAATTTCAGTAACTACTAATCCCAACCCATATATTCACAAATAACTTTATCTTTCTTTACCAAGGAAATAAAATATCAAAATCATGTAATAACCTACAAAATTCACTTTGTCCCAAGGAAAGCTTGGTTACGTCCATTTTGTTTGCCTTATAAATGAAGAATATTTTCAAAGGGCTTTTGATTTTCACTTTTCATCTCTACCAAAGGAATAAAAAGAAAAAGAACAAATTTTCACATGGATCTAACACTTTACCTTTTAGGTGGGCTAATGCATAAAGCAAGCTAAAGAACAGCAAAGAGGAACATCGGGATCTGATCTGAGATGGAATGAAAGAATGAATATAGACAAATTATTGGAGTTTAGAATGTACTTCACAGAATTTGTTCATTCCTAATTTCCCAATTCAGTGCAAGAATGCTGCAATATTTCCTGCCTTTTCAGTGCTTTAGCATATTGGCCATATCATGTGATTCATATTCTCAGGCATCGGATTCGCCACAAGCCAAACCTAACATTATTCTCATAATATATTCAGCACCTTGGCATGGCTAAAGGACAAACTAATCCTATCCCAATCAATGAAACTCAACAGATTCCATGGAACACTCTTTCTTTCCACCTTGGAGAAAAACAAATTGCTGCCCTGGAAAATTACTCACCATTGTAGAAACCTTCGTTTCCCATTGGATATTTTCCAATGTTTTAAAAGGCGCACCTGGGCAAATTTAATTATATGAACCGGTAAGCATTCAAAAAGCATTTGTTGATCAAGGAATATTCGTATATTTTTTCAGATAAAGTTGATACAAGATTACAGCATCCAATAATTTTTTCACCGTAACAAGTGAGTTTTGCATTAAATGCAATGTCCTATTGGCGTGTACCAAAATTTAAATATCACACGTCAAGATTAAAAAAGTTTCTTCAAACTTATCTGCAAAACCAAATATACAAAACGCAATCAACCACCCATTTTAAAACAAATAAGTATAGAGTGCAATAATACCACGAGGCCCTGGAACTTGTCCATCTTCTTAGCATCCTGTGCTTGGTCTGTCTTAAACTTAAGGCACTGGCAGAAAATAAAACACTCCACATTTTCATTAAGGAAACTGCTGAAGATACTTACCTGGCTTCTGTGCTTTGATTTGGTATCACTATCTATGCCACTTAAATGCTTCCTAAAATAATTAATTCAGCTCTTAGCTAGTTATTACAATAAATCAATTACTCTTTAAAGCTATGTGAATAAAGAAACACTTGTTAACATTACATTTCAGCAAATATTTCACAAAATTTCCTAATGCTTTAAACCAGACAGTATCATTCATCTATAAGCTTTGATGTAACAAAACCATTACACCTCGCAGATGCTCTGCGAAATCGCCATCACATCACTCCAAATAAAATGACTAATTTGGTCATCAGTAACATCATCCTCTCTTCCCCAAAACTAATAATGTTGCACTTGCATCGTCAACCGTAATAGGCATATAACAGAAAATAATAGTAACAATGTTAACCAAAAGTAATAATGTTGCTCTCAGTTTTTAATAATTCAATCATACACCATTTTCAGGCACAGGGCTATTTAATATAAGAAAACTTAATGCATTTACGCCTGAAATCGTTCAAAATGGGTTCTTAAATTTGGATTGACCTTTTTTAGGCATATGGCTATTTAATATAAAGAAAAGACTCCAGGTATTTTCACCCGTTAAAAATGAGTTATTGTCTTTCTGAATTTTAAAATGTGATTAATAGCTCACTTTACTTGTTTAAAACGAGTCACTTTATCTCCTCATCGTCACGTATCAGTTTTTGGTTGGTTTGACTTGTCAAAGATGTCATATTTCTGATTTTTTCTCCAGAAACTGACACGTGGTATTTAGGGGGTAAACTGATGCATTTTAAACAAGTTCAGGGAAGTATCTGACATGTTTGAAAGTCAGGGTGAAAACTCATCATGGACAAGTTTATGAGGATGTAAACGCATTAAGCTTGTTAAAAAGATTATTTCTCGGATAAGTGGAAAAAAAATAGTAAAAATAAAAATCACATCTTCAATTGCTTAGCTCGGAATTTTAACAAACTAGATGCAACAAAACCTACAAGACAAAGAAACGACTCAAGATTGATTTCAAAAATTGGAAAATATAGTTTTATAAGAAAGGTGCTAGAAAACATTTTTTCAAAATGTTATTTCCATGTTTTGTAATACTTATCATTCTAGATTTTTTATTTTGATTCCTTTTAATTTTAAAATATTAATGCACTTTTCAACAAAATTTTTCTAATTTACCCTTACATTAATTAGGAAAGAGATTAAGTGTAAATTAATTATAAGTTGGTAAATAAGAAAAGAAAGAATTTTTTTATAAAGTAAAAGGGATAAATTAATCATTTTAATAGTGCATTAAATGTCTTATTGGTTTTGATAAAAAATTTAAAATGACAAGTATTAGGAACCGAAGGAAGTACCATTTAACATTGCCTGTTAAAAATAACTTTGAGGTGTTTTCTAAAATAATGTGGAATTTATTTGCTTGTTTTAATTGTTTGCCGAGTTCCCCCATTGTGCGAATCTTAACGTTACCCTATTGTATTTATCCACATGTCACTAAGGGGTGTCTCTCATAACTTATAATTTATTATTTAAAAGATACTTATAAGAAAATTTTGATTTAAAAATTAAGTAGTGAAGTGTTTCTCATTTTTTTTTTAACTTAAAAATTCTTTTTAAAGCTACTATTTACTGAACTTTTAAAAAGAAGTTAAAAAAAGATTAATTTTGAAAATTATTTCTTTGACTCATTGGGTTTTCACATGCAATGTCATCAATATTTAGTTAAGTCTACCGAAAAAAGGCTACCGAAAATTTTTTTTACTGAAAACTCATCAAATGTATAATCAAATTGTGGTACATACACCAAATTGACTGGTATAAAATGATAAGATGCATACTCACAAGCAATTATTGTAGATCTATTGTGGAATTATTATAACAATTACAAGTAATAAAATAGAATTTTGTATTTATCAAATTTATCAGTTTTTATAAGACAATTGTTTTATACTCCCCTGGTTCCTAATATTTATCGTTTTAGAATTTTCATCAAAACCAATAAAGCATTCAAGGCACTATAAGATGATTACTTTAACCCTTTTACTTTATAATAAATTTTTCTCTCTTCTTAATTATCAACTTATAAATTAATCTACACTTAATATCATTCCTAATTAATGCAATGGTAAATTAGGAAAATCTAGTTAAAAAATGCATTGATATTTTAAAATGATAAATATTTGGAATCAAAGTCCAAAGTCTAAATGATAAATATTAGGAACCGGAAGGAGTAATTGATTTTTTAAAAACTTTATATTTATATTAAATCAATATTTTTTATTGTAACAAATTTATTTGAATTTTTATTTTTAATTTGATAAACAATTAATAGCCAATAATTATAGGTCAAACATTTATTTTTACAAAGTAGAATCTGAGTCCTCTGAAATCTGAAATTTAATAGATTGAAATAAATTCAACTAAATAACATGCTTATATGTATTTTTTTTGTTAGGACTTATATGTAGTTTTTAAACATGTTTGTATATATTATTTTTCCTATTTAGAATATCAATAATAAATGTAGAAGGAAAAGTTTGAGAATGAACCCATTCATTAATCCGATCCAACAAAATGTTTTAAAGTATAGTATATCGGACTTGTAAGAAGCAGTCCAACTAGGCTCAACCCAAATAGGATAAATACAATCAGCCAGCGAAAATATGTCATTAACTTAAACGACGGCGTTCAGGGCCAGCAACTTCTTATTGACTGTGTAGTGTCTACAAAACAAAAAATCAAATTGGAAATTAAATGCTGAAGCTGCTTAATTTATCATTTCATCTTCATTCTTGGAAATTAAAGTGTCTGTAAATTTGGGGGTTTCATTTCCAATTTCTCCTTTTTCTCTCTAATGTCTGCGCCTTCTCGCGCCCCTTTCGGATCTATTGCCTCCACCACCATCCCAACCACCTTCATCTCCTCCACTACTACCACTTCTGCTAATGCTTTTCTCGCCACGCGCCGCCCTTGGCGCGAACTGGTCGATTTCTCCTCCTTCAGTCGCCCTTACTCTCTCAGCGAATCCACTGCTCGAATTAAGCGCAATCTCTATTACTTCCGCGTTAATTATGCTATGATCATCCTCTTTATTCTCTTCATCAGCCTTCTTTGGCATCCATTATCGATGATTGTCTTCTTAATTGTCTTCGTCGCCTGGTTTTTCCTCTACTTCTACCGTGATGCGCCGCTTGTTGTTTTTCGCCGCACGATTGATGATCGTGTGGTTCTCGGCGTGCTTTCGGTTGTCACTATTGTGGCCCTGGTTTTTACGCACGTATGGTTAAACGAGTTGGTTTCTGTGTTGATTGGGCTCGCAATTGTTGTCTTACACGCTGCTATTCGGGGAACTGATGATCTGTACTTGGATGAACAAGATATGGGAGATGGAGGATTGTTTTCGGTTGTGGGGAGCCCCACTAGAAGAACTGGCTACAGTCCAATCTAAGGTCTTTTTTTCTATTCTCTACCTTCTTGCCTCCGAGTCGTTCTTTTCTTTATTTCCTGTTGATTTCCATTTCAACATGGTGAATTTGCTAGTAGTAGCGCTTGGTCATCTTTGTACTTTTCTTTTCTTTTTTCTGAATAATTTGAAGCATATTTGTTTGTAAATTTTTTTAGTGTGAACTCACTCTAAATAGCTTTTTTCTCAATCGTTAGAATTGGTTAGTATGTGGCTGGTTCTCTTTAGTATGTTTCGAATTACAGATAAATGATTTGATAATTTTGAAGCTCAAGTTCTTTATATGTTAATGCATAACTACTGTGCTTTCAGTTTGAGATATTGCCTTGCATTTGGCTGTTCTTGTTAGTTCTCACTTCACTTATCCAAATGGTTAGGTAAATATATGTGAAAAACAAAACAAATGCTGTAAATAAGTTTTTTCTGCCTCTTCCAATTTTATGAAAGATACAGTGTAGATTCCTGATCTGGATGGAGAAAGAGCAATTTTAAGATTCTGGATAGTTTGTAATTATAGAGTTCCAAAGTTGAAGGCTTTAAAAGTGCTTAAAGGAGAAACTGTTATTTTGAACCAGTACAAGCATTAGGTTGACGCTTGACTAATGGTCCTTTCTTATTATTTTCCCTTTTTTTGCTCTATCAAAGTTATCAGATTGCCTAGTTTCTCTCATATCCATATGCTTAGAAAGTGAAACATTATTAGCTGATTGCAATTATGTGATGGTAGGATAAGGTG
>CATIWQ010333752.1:0-15975 GCA_949673415.1 Euphorbia schlechtendalii | reverse complement strand
AGAATTTCCAGGAAGTTCTAACTCATGCAGATAAAGAATCATGGCTGGAGGCGATGCGAGACGAGATGAATTCCTTGGAGAAAAACAACATTTATGAGTTAGACAAATTTCTAAAAGGTAGAAAAGCATTGAAGAACAAATGGATTTTCAAGTTCAACAGAGATGACAACGGAAAGCTGGTGAAATATAAAGCTCGTCTAGTAGTAAAAGGATTTCAACAACAAAAGGGAATTGATTTCGATGAAATTTTTTCTCCGGTGGTTGAGATGACTTCTATCCGAGCAATCTTAAGCTTGGTAGCAAGCTTGAATCTTGAGCTTGAACAATTAGATGTGAAAACAGCATTCTTTCACAACGACTTAAAAGAAGAGATCTACATGGTGCAACCAGAAGGTTTTCATGTAAAAGGGAAAGAAAACCTGGTTTGCAAGCTGCAAAAGAGTCTGTACGGGTTGAAACAAGCACCCAGACAATGGTACAAGAAATTCGACTCTTTCATGAGTAGTCATGATTACAAGAAGACTCAGGCGGATCCATGTGTCTACTTCAAACGCTTCTTTGTTAACAACTTTATCATATTGATATTATATGTCGACGACATGTTGATTGTGGGATAAGATGTTTCTTCAATTCGCCAATTGAAAGTTCAATTAGCAAAATCCTTTGACATGAAAGAGTTAGGGTTGACACAACAAATTTTGGGCATGAAGATTGTTCATGATAGAAGAAACAAAAGGTTATGGCTATCACAAGAAAAATATATTGAGCGTGTGCTACAACATTTCAACATGTTGAATACTAAACCAATTAGCGTTCCTCTTGCCGGTCATCTGAAGCTAAGTAAAGAATCTTGTCCATCAACTAAAGAAGAGAAGGAAGACTTGAGAAAGATTTCATATTCCTCTGCTGTGGGTAGTCTGATGTATGCAATGGTTTGCACAAAGTCAGATATTGCACATGCTGTTGGAGTTGTAAGCGGATTCCTAGATAATCCGGGAAGACAACACTGGGAAGCAGTGAAGTGGATTCTGAGATATTTGAAGGGAAGCTTGAAGAAATGCTTGTGTTTTGGAGGATCCAAACCAATCTTAGAAGACTATGTTGATGTTGACATGGCAGGAGATCTCGATCATGGAAAGTCAACTTCTAGATACGTGTTTACATTTACCGGAGGAGCAATTTCTTGGCAATTTAAATTACAAAAATGTGTTGCGCTTTCTAAGACAGAAGCAGAGTACATCTCAGCTGCTGAAGCAGAAAAAGAGATTATTTGGTTGAAGAGATTCTTTGAAGAGTTGGGTTAAAAGCAAGCTGACTGCATAGTATATTGTGATAGTTAAAGTGCAATAGACTTAAACAAAAATACTAAGTATCACTCTCGAACAAAGCACATTGATATCCGATATCACTGGATACGAGAGCAACTGGAAAATGGAGTTTTTCATCTAGAGAAAATTCCAACCGAAGAGAACCCTTCAGATTTTCTGACTAAAGTGATTCCTTGGGAGAAGTCTGAGATGTGTAATGAGCTGATTGGCGTGAGCTCCAACTAGGAGCTGGCTTGATACCCCCATGAGTTTGGAGGGGGAGATTTGTTGAATCCAAACTCGTAACCAAATTGGAGGTTAATTAATTTCAACCAAATAGGTGGCTATTTAATATAGTAGTTGTTTGATTAGAAGTTGTGGAAATGAGAAGTTGGTTGTTAGTAGTTGGTATCAATTAACAAGTTGAAATGGTGTTAGAAATTTGCATATAAAAAGGCATTCCTCCAAATCCAAAATCATTCAAGCAAACATTCAAGTTTCTTTTGTATAGAGATTCCTACAAAAAGTATTTTGAGAGTTTCCTCTTGTAGAGTAATTTATTACTACAAGATAGTAACAGAGAGTGTGAGTTGAGTGATTTTACCTTGTGAGTAAAATTTGGGTGTTTCCGGCTGTCCTAAAATTATACCTCGAGTTTGGGTATACTTGAGAGAGCATGTATTTTGTATTCTCATTATTTATTAGTGGAGTTATCGGTGCCCAGTGGTTTTCCCTTTTAAGGGTTTCCACTTAAATCTCTGTGTCTCTTTATTACTTTACTTGTTTTATTATTGTTGTTGCGAATCTTTTTAGTTAACACATATCAATTCACTACCGAATTAATTTTTCGGACCAAACATTAAGTTAGGTATTCGAATTGATCTTTTTAACGGGAGAATTAGAGTTTTTAGTTAGTGGACATAGAAAGAAATTGTGAAATAGTTGCAACATCCGAACCTAATTTTAACGTCAACAAAAGCGCCCCTCCTAGTCATCCACTTGTTACTTTTCATTTTATTCATTTCACTAGAATAAATTTAATCAAGTTAATTATCAAAATTATAAATTGAAAAAAAGAGCATTAAATTTTTTGTATATGAATTTCATTTTGTTACTTTTATACATGAACTTGCATACAGTTTTGTAAATATTAGCATACATAAGTGTTTTGACCGTAATTAACAAAAAATATTAAAATCCAAAAATGGCAATAAAATATAAATTTTTGTGAAAAATATATGTTATATTTTAATATTTCTTTCAATTTATTTTTCATTTAATTTTGTATTATTCAATTTAAATCTTAAAAACTCTTCCAAATCATTTAATTTATTGGGAATTGACATTTCAGATTCATTGACTTTATATTCAATGAATGAAATATTTTTTCTTATTTTTATAAATTATTACAAGTGTCAGGATTCAAATCTTATCACCCCACCCACTTTATTTATGTACATTTAAAACCTACTGATTAGAATAATATTTAATAACACTAATTTGTTTGTGCTTAAACTTCAATTGTTATTTAAATTCATTTTTGATATAGCTACTATTTATTTTTGTTGTTCGGTGTGTTCCCTTTTTCGGCTAGTTATTTGTTTATTACAGGTGATAATTTGAAAAAATATTATACAAATGAATTTAGCTCATATTATCAATATAACTGACTAAATATATATTATGTCAAGAGCCGAACTGAAATCATTAAAATAAAATGAAAAAGTTAAAAAGTATTTTTTAATATTTTGATCACTTAACGCCATCTACTAACGGCACAAAAAACTACCGTCGAGAAAGGTCTTATTCAGTCCCCCACCAATCATCTGTTTTCTACTGCTTCACTCCATCCCTGTCTTTCTTCTTTCTCTGCTTCAAAAGAAAGCTTCTTTCTATTCGCAACACATTAATTTCCCTTCTTTTCCCTCTCTGTTTCATTAATCTCAATCTCAATTACTAGATTCGGATTCTTCCCGGCGCATCTGATTTGGATTCGGAGCACCTTTATGTTGCCAAATGTGGTTTCGCTGCCTGGTCTCAGTCTTTTAGGGTTTTACGGCTATGGCTCTCAGAGGCTTCGATTTTAAGTGGTTTGCTCCCATTGTTTCTTCTCTATTTCATTCCAATTTGCTTTGTTCTTCTTCTCTTTCGTCTTCTTATTTGGAAATGGGTTGCTGTAGGTATGATGGGTTTTTCTTGTCGATGCTGGCAACCAGTGTGTATCCTTTTGTTTGTACATTTATACATTTTTCGATTCACATTTGATACTCGCGGACGATTTGTATTGTGCTGTTGAAATTTCGTGTTTCTTGGAAGTGTTGAGAGCTTCAATTAATCTTCTATTGCGTTTGCACTAATTTTAGGTTTTATAGTCAATTTTCTTGTGTTCTTTTGTGCATGTTTGTGATTTCATTTTCCCTTTTTTAATATGTAACGACTTCTTTTTATTGTTTGAAAAATTGTTGTATTACATTATCTTTGATTAGTTTTCCAAGGGATCAAGATCGCCTCTGCTTTTATTCAGTATGGATTTGTTTGGTATTCTTCTCATGTATTGAATTTAGAAGTAGATTTCTGCATCATTGTTGCAATTTAACTGAACTCTTATGTGTTATTTATGCATTTCCTTTACAATCTACCTAGAATCATTGTTGCGATCAACTGGAAAAGATATCATCTCTGTACATACCCTTTACACATATGGATTGTGGTGAGTCTCGCTTATCTGACCTATGATTTGACTGATTGTGTTTTCTATTCGACCTATTTATCATTTGGACGATTGTGTTTTCTTTAGATTTATACTATATTATGGAGTAACTCATATCTGCATTTATTGTGTCAGGTCGATTATACAACTGTTTTTGTTTTTCGCCTGTTGATGTTCATAGATAATGGACTTGCTGCTGGAATGGGTTTGTAAGTCTTTTATCTTATACCCGGTACCATCACTTTTTGTTACTAAAGATAACTGTTCACTTTGGAAATGCTTGTCTTGGGGGTGTTGTTTCAATGTAATATGGTCTAGAAACATTATTGTTCTTTTGCATCTGGAGAATCCTTATTTGAAACCCTCTTGTATTCTTGCAGTGCATGATTTTTGCTACAACTTCGAATCTTCAATCAACAAGCAAGAAAATTTTGCCTTTTTTCTTCGTTGAAATTACAAGATCATCTTCCAACATTGCATTGTACTCTATTTTATATCGTACCTTACATACATGCATTTACAGGAATGCAATACTGATTAGAAGTATTTCAAAGCTTTTTATATTTTTGGAATTAAATCCTATAAATTAAGTTCCTTCATATTTTTTGCTTCATTGTACATGCTTTTAGGGATTTTGGGTGGCAGCAGAGGTATGCCCGATTTTGTGGACGAGTAGTGGTTCTTTCTATTCTATCACTGTTACTGTATCCATTTCTTTGGGCTTGGACAGTAATTGGCACACTGTGGTTCACATCTGCAAGAAATTGTGTAAAGTTCTTTCTTTACTACTCATTTTTGGAGAGTGAGTCATCAGTGAGGATGTACTTAATGGATGAGAATATGCTTTTTGCAGTTGCCAGAAGAAGGTCAGAAATGGGGTTTCCTTATCTGGTTGCTTTTCAGCTACTGTGGCCTATTTGGTCTTGCCTGCATGTCTATGGGAAAGGTTAGTCTTTTGCCTGTGCTTCTATATTTTTCGATGCTTGTTGTAATCATAGTTCAAGCTTGTTTTTTTAATTGTTTTGCAGTGGCTGACACGAAGGGAAGCACACCTTTTGCGTGCCCAGCAGGGGATTCCTCTTTCAGAATATGGGGTAGCTGTTCTTGCTTTGGAATACTTAAAGCTTATTACCTCTTTTGTGGTGGTTCGTTATTTATGCAGCATGCCATATTATAATGTAGGTATTTGTGGACATGATCCGGGTGCCAGAATGGGCATTTGAAGCTGCAGGTCAAGAAATGAGAGGCATGGGAGATACTGCAACCTACCATCCTGGTCTTTATTTGACTCCTACTCAGGTCAGGGCAGGTTTCCTTCTCTTTTATGTACATTTTTTATACATTCTTGTGCATACCTTGTAAGTTGTAAAGAATGGTACAGGTACTATAGGTTTTTGAGTTTATGTTTAGGATTCTCCTTATTATTGGTAATTTGGTATTAGAAGTTACCAAATTGTATCTAAAAATGTAAATGGATTAAGAACATAGGTTTGTATCTAGGACAGATAGTGTATATTTTATAGAAACTGGGAAACTTAATTAGATTATATGTATCTAGCTCTCGCACATTCTCACTCTACTCTGTTTCTTCTTTCCTATAAACTTATACAATGCATAGTTTCTGCTTTCTCTTGATTTACGTATCGGTTTTGCAAATCTAGCACCATCAGGCCAGTTTTTGTTGTTTTTCTTCGTAGTGCTTATTAACTGTTGGTTCTTGCTTAAATACGTGCATGTAGTTATAGACTTTTAGTTCTTTCGCTGCCATGCTTTGTTAACTTTTTAATTGTCACATCACGAGGTCTTTTTGTCAGTTTTTGGTTTTGATGGATTTCTGCACCCGCTTTCTATCCCTTTTTGCTCCCAACAGCGAGAAGCAGTGGAGGCCCTGATTCAAGAACTTCCAAAGTTCAGGCTGAAGGCTGTTCCG
Source organism: Euphorbia schlechtendalii (assembly GCA_949673415.1). Classification (NCBI taxonomy): domain Eukaryota; kingdom Viridiplantae; phylum Streptophyta; class Magnoliopsida; order Malpighiales; family Euphorbiaceae; genus Euphorbia; species Euphorbia schlechtendalii. Next base: position 10,028 of record CATIWQ010333752.1, on the reverse strand, counting down.
ACTGATTGCAGTGAATGTCCCATCTGCCTAGAAGAGTTCCATGTCGGAAATGAGGTACTGTTGACTACTTTAGTTGTAATACCCAAATTATAAGACTGAAAACATAAAAGCAAAAACTCGCTTAGTGGAGATTATATGTTTACTGAGTATGGCAATATTTGGGTATAATTAGGGATGTAAATGAGTCGAACCGAGACCAAACCTACTTAAACTTGGTTCGGCTTGAAAATAAAAATGCTTGGCTTGAAGCTCGTCGAGCTTGGAATATTTTAGCTTGGCTCAATTTCACGAGCCTTATTTGCACAGTTAACTTATTGAATATTTTTTCTATTAATATATCTAGTTGTCAAATTAAAAATCAACGCATGTAAAATATCCAAAACAAAAGGTTAAACTAAGAAATTAGGTTAAGTTTTTTTGGAAGTGATAGGAATATAAATAAGAATACTGGATATGCAATAAAGGTTATACATTTTTTTCTTAATTAAAAATATTTAAAACAGAAATATACATAAATTATTCAAATTATTGAAGTAATTAAAAAAAATTATACTAGCATGCTTGCGAGCTTTCAAACTGAACCTTTAAAAGCTCAGCTTGACTCGTTAATATTTCGAGCCGATCTTTAACCAAGCTTTGACCGAGGTGAGCTCGAACTACTCGTGAACCGCTCAACTCGTTTTCATCCCTGGGTATAATCCACAGATGAATAATTTGAAGAGTATTTTCAGTAATCCATGGAAGTGGCAAGAGCCGAGTTTCTGATTGATGCTGGTGCAGGTCCGTGGCTTGCCTTGCGCGCATAATTTTCACGTAGAATGCATAGACGAGTGGCTCCGGCTGAATGTTAAGTGTCCAAGATGCCGCTGCTCGGTTTTCCCGAACCTTGACCTTAGTGCCCTGTCCAATCTCGGCGATCCTGAAAGGCCACCTGCAACAACAGTGGTAACCACCACCCACTATGCGAGGACCCAACCTTCAAGCCAGAGCTACCTTTTGAGATTGCAGGGTCTGCTGTGGCCTGTCCGAACTGAAAACGCGGGACCAGGCAATGATGACGTGGACGACATTTTGGAAGCTGCCGAGAATGGTCATGCTGGCGTTGCGGTGTCTCAGAACTAATTCTCTGACCTTGAGCTGAGAAAAAAGGTAAAAATATATTTTTCAAGATTATTGGTCAATACCTGAAATGGTTGTTTTGTGTGATGAAAAGGAGAGTTTACTTGTCAAAAGCCAACATTAACATTGAACAGAACAGTAACCATACGTTTTTTTTGTTAGAGCACAGAGAAAACTCAAATGATGTTAATCCTTGAGCTTTAGTGATTGTACTGATTCAAGCATGTATGAAAAACTTAGAAATAGAATTTTGCAACGATCTGTTTATGCGGTTGCATTTACTATGTTTAAGCAACTGAAATCGAAATAATGGTGATGGCTTCTTTTTGGAAAAAATGATGTTTTTTCACAGTTGTGAGATTGGTAATGGAAGAGAAGAAATATCTGGTACAATTAATTCACAAATAATGGAATCAAATCAGGACTCGTAATCAAAGATGCTACTGATGCCATTATTTTGACATGTGGTTGCTACCTTATCTCACAGTCATTTTCCACCACTTATTTATATTTATCATAACACTACTCATCCTTTTAATTTCACATATATCAAATTTGAAATTTCATATGTTTTATTTATATTATCATAACACTACTCATCCTTTTAATTTCACATATGTCAAATTTGAAACTTCATATGTTATATTTCTTCTATAGAAAAATAGTAAATAAATTGTGAAATTGAAATTTCCAAACGAGGTAAAAATAACATATTTCGCAAGCTATGTTTTCTTTGACTATGATCACTAGACATGGTTATAAATTTGCTCTTGTGAATGTTGACACAAGTTTAATTCAATTTTGTTATAAATTTTGAAAAAAGTATAATTTAAATGCAAAAGAAAAAAAAGTTCTTATAAATTTAAGAAAATATGATTTAAATGCAAACAAATACTATTTGTGATTAATCAATCACACAAGGGTCATGACTAGATGTTAAATAATAATAAAAAACTAAATTATAATGTTTGAGCCAAAATAAAAATAATCCATAATTATAAAATTACAAATTATAACTTAAATGACATATATTATTATAGGAAAAAACTAAAATGATATTATTGCTAAACACATACAAATATTTTGATTTCATGCCCCTAAATTTTATTTCTTTTCTTTAAAAACTTCATTATATTGCTCAAGTTTTGTGATTTGATGGATATTATTTGGTAAACAGAGGGGTAAAATTGGAAACACAGAGAGAAGATCAATAGAAAGTAGAAAGTAGAAAGTGTGTGTGGATAAATGGATAATCCTAAATCACATGATCTAGCTCTCCTATTTTTATGTATTTCTTCCCCGCTTTAATCCACTTGTAGGTTCAATTCCTCTGATAAAACGATGGCATCGCCGAATGTAATGGGTTTGGGCCAATTCAAGCCGTCTAGTTGCCTTGATTTCTCAGCTAAGAAATCCTCTAATTTCAGCTTTGTTTTCGGTTGGCGATTGCCAGATAGCCATTTCACCAAGAACAGGAACTACAAATCTTCTTCTAATTCCGTTAAGAATCGCGATTATTCCGGTTTTCATTGCTGCCGTTGCAGTCATAGTGACAACAATAGCAATAATGATAGCAGTAGTTTTACGGCTGCTGCAAGTTCTTCAATGGAATGGAATTGGAATAGGTGGACCCGTCATTTCTCTGAAATGGAGCAGGCTGAGAGCTTCGCTTCTGTTCTCAAGGTACCTTTTCTCTTATCTTTCTGTATCTTGATTGGATTTGGGGCTCAATTTGGTTTTCTTTGCCGAACGAAAACAGTTTTTTTATTGGATTAATGCCAGCCTTATCCCCGTCAATGAAAGGTTCTTGGTGAAAACTTGACAAATTGCTAAACCACTGCGAAATTTTAGTTCTCTGATTCTCGTCATTATTTTAAACGATAAAGCAAGCAATTTTCTTGCTTAATATATTGTTTCGTTTGGGTTATTTGCAATCGATGAGTATTCAATTTTCTGTGAGGTGTTTGTAGGCTGCAAAGTGAAAAACTTGTTTAAATTAAAGAGCTACATTTTTGCTAATTAAAGGTTCTTTTATACTAATCAGATGTTTGTTTTTTACAGTTCCAACTTGAAGAAGCAATCGAGAAGGAAGACTTCCAAGAAGCTGCAAAGTTGAAAATGTCCATTGCCGAAGCTACTTCAAAGGACAGTGTTGCCGAAATAATGTCCGAATTGAAGGTTGGAACTCAAGGCCCCCAATTTACAGAGTTTGAACCGATTGATCAGATTTTTTAAGGAACAAAGTTTTTAATTTTTTAATGCTATCTTTGCTTTATCTGCAGAACGCGATAGAGGAAGAACGATATCATGATGCTTCAAGATTGTGTAAATTAACCGGAAGTGGATTGGTAATTAACCAGGCCACCATTAAATCTTATTATCCGTAGTATCCAGTTCTTGGTATATTAAACTATATAAGTGAAATCTTTGGCGTTGCTTTCTTGCTCAGTACAGCAGGTTTTGATATTATATTTCCAAGCAGAGGTAATTGATGAAACAATGTGATAGAGCTTATCTCAAGTTTCTACTAGTGTAACAGTTAGAGTAAGGTTGGTTGAGTTCGCCTCAAATTACAAGACTTGTAATCATCAAAAAGAGAATACAGATTATCAATTAAATCATATTGAATGAACCAGTAAAATATAGATAAGGGAAAAAGGAATGAGTAGGTAAACTGTAACAATCTGGAACCTGAAATCCTATTCTTTTAATGAGGCCGATAGAATTCAAACCAAATCTGCCTTGGTGTCTGACATTTTTTTTTTACTAAAAGAGAATTTGCTGTTTAATGCGTTCACGTATAAATTCTTGTAGTTACTGCTTAAAGCTTCTTTGCTACTTTGATAGCCATTCATTATTTTGACTGCATAGTATTACCGCTAAATTTCTTATGTTCTGATCACATGTCATAGGTTGGATGGTGGGTTGGGTATTCAACAGATTCTGATGATCCCTTTGGCAGACTTGTTAGAATAACACCCGGAGTTGGTAGATTTGTCGGCAGGAGTTACAGTCCAAGGTGAGACGTTAATTCTAACTTGGTTAAGTAATAGTTTGTTATTTTAGAACACAAAAGTAAATACTCTTTGTTGCAGGCAGTTGGTCACTGCATCTCCTGGAACTCCATTATTTGAAATTTTTGTAGTCAAAGATGTAGATGAACAATATGTTATGCAGGTGAGCCTCATCAATTTCTATATTGTAGCCCTTAACTTCATTTACAAAATCAATTTTCTAAGCATTGTAGTAGACCCAGATTGGGCAGACCAAGTTTTAGTCTCATGATTATCTCGGTTAGTGCTCCTCATATCTAGTTTTACGGTTTGAAAAGCCAAGGATGCATATGGCTTTTAGTGGCATCGTGTAAGAACATGACAAATGGGTGGTAATTGTCTTGTGACTTGCACTGCCATCAGTTCTTGACTTCACCTGGTGATTTGGCATGCCATAAATCTATATGTATTTTGGAACTTTGACTTTAATTATAAAATAAATAGCATTTTTTATTGGAGTCCCATAATGTGGTCCTGTTGATTACTATTAGCATGAGTTCAGGCCATTATGAGCAAGAAATTTGCTTTTGCTTTATTCCTATTGTTGAGATTTGTGATTTCTTTCAATTAGTATATTTTCCATTAAATAAAATTCCCATAGTAGTTTGTGAGTAACAAATCGTTGGCATACTAGCTAGTATTGGTGTCCCAAGTTTGGGGCATCTTTATGGAGAACATCCTTTTGCAGTTTTTCCTTAAATCTGTAGTTTCTCTCATTATATGTTATTCATTTAAGTTATTTCTGATATTTACTTTTGTGAGAAGGTTGTATGTCTGCAACGAGCCAAAGGAAATTCTGCGAACTCCTCGAGTATACTTCCTAAATCTCTTCGAAGGCCATCAACTTCTGAAGCTGAGAAGGCATCTACAATCGAGGTTCAGGAAAATGAAGTCAAGGCAGAGACAAATGAAGAGAAGGGCATCAATATCGAGGAAGCAACAGAGGAAGGGATCAAAAGCGTGATAAATTTTCTTAAAGATAAGATTCCAGGTCTGAAGGTAAAAGTAATGAATATCAACGCCAGCGAGGATGTGCTCGACGAAAACGATTCTGTACAGCAATTGATGCAAGAAAATGATGAGAAGACATCGAGTGACAGTTCTGAAGACAAAAATGATGATTTGGAAGAAGTTCAGCCTAGTGGAGTTTCTCTTGAAGGTGGTAATGATTTTGTAGAAGAAGAAAAAGATTTGGATATGAAGCTTTTTATCGGTGGGGTAGTACACAACGAAGATGATGCTTATAGTAAGGAGGAGTACGTGAGACTTCCAGCCGAAATTGATGACATGGAGCGAGATTCTTTTGTGCTTCATATTCCTGATAACACTCTAGATTATGACACTAGAGAAAGTAAGCCAGCCAGGATAAAAGTGGCGGCTATAACAGCTAAAGGTTTTTCTGAGCTAATGCCTCCAGACTTTGCAAAGGCTTTCTGGAACCCTGACAAAGTTTCTTCAAAGGTATAAGTTTCAAATTATTCAAAATCTCCCATTTTACATATTAGGACAGGCTTAAAATATTCATGTGCGTACATTGAGAGCCGTTACATAAAAATATGTCACCTCTAATTTCATCTTTTCTCCACTGTTTATTTGAAAACTAACTTGTTTTTTCATTTTAAGATAGTATAATACTACATTAAACTGTACTGTTTGTTGATTTTGATGTCCAGTGTAGTTGTTGTTAGACAAATTTCGGAATCTCCAGAAGAGTTTAATTTGCTTGTTTATCCTCTTCTTGATCCCAGGTTTCAAGAGATGTACGAGAAATTGTCAAACTTGCTGTTAGCCAAGCTCAGAAGCAAAATCATTTAGCTAAGCTCACAAATTTCAGTAGAGTTACAACATCGAACAATACTTTTGATCCATTTGATGGTCAGTTTTAATAGATGTATTCTTTATTATTTTTTGGTTCCTTAATATATATAAGTAACTGAAGAATAATGATATTATGTGTGGGTTTGAGTGTAGGCCTATATGTTGGTGCGTTTGGCCCTTATGGGACAGAGGTAGTACAACTGAAACGGAAATTCGGTCACTGGAATGGTTCAGATGATAAGTCCTCAGAAGTGGAGTTCTTTGAGTATGTTGAAGCAGTTAAACTAACTGGGGATCTTAATGTTCCTGCTGGCAAGGTATAATGTGCCTCTTACAAATATTTGGACAACAACTTTCTGTAATATTTTCATGCAAAACAGTACTTATGAATGTTGCACTATGGGCTCATTTAGGTGACCTTTCGTGCCAAAATCGGGAAAGCGACTCGCGTTTCAAACCGTGGGATGTATCCAGACGAATTAGGAGTGGTAACTATTTTCGACATGCATAATTCTGATGCATTTTCCTCATGTAGTATTCTTTGTGTTCATTAGAATTTAATGTCTTGAAGTATCATCACGTTGACCATTGATTTTGTATCATTTTTTGTCATTGGTGGTTGTCTTCCTATTATCCATAGTCCCCTAAATAATTAACAGAAATTCAGAAAGCTGATTTCATTTTCTACAATGTGGTCATGGTGTTATGAGTTAGGATAAACATGATAAATTGTGGTTATATATAAAAAGGCCAAATGTATCACCAGCTCCCTCAACTTGTCCCCTGAAATCTGACAAGGTCCTTGTAGCTCCCTCAACTTTACAAAATTGCACCAATTTGCCTTGAATGTCACATGTCAGCTTCTGGGTGGAGAGAAAATATCAAGAAAAATGTCAGCCTTCAAAAGTCAAACCAACTAGAAGCTGAAAGATGGCATTCAAGGGGCAAACTGGTGCACTTTTTCCATGTTGGGGGCTACAGGGATCTTTTCAAGGTTCAGGGGGCAGTAGGCAAAATGTCAAAAGTTGATGGAGCTGATGATGCATTTACCCTATTAAAATTATTAGGCTGAATAATTAATGGATCATGCCTTTTAGCTAAGGGAAGTCTTATACGCATTTCCAAATTTAAAAAAACATGCACGGTGCCCTTTTTTCTGGTCATATTTTATGGTAAAAGTATATGCATTGGTTAAAAAAGACTATTTTTTTAGGTTGCAAGTTACAAAGGCCAAGGAAGAATAGCAGAATTCGGGTTCAAAAACGCCCAATGGGTTGAGGGTGAACTTCTCCAACTTAACGGGAAGGTAACTAAGCGTACAAACTGCTTTCACTTAAACCCATAGATTTATTTGGTTGATAATTTTGTTCTTCATGTTTTCAATGAATTTTTTATAGGGCATTGGACCCTATGTCAAAGGTGCAGATCTTGGATTCCTTTACGTAATCCCAGAGCAAAGTTTTTTGGTCTTGTTCAACCGATTGCAACTTCCTGAATAAGCCTTCTTTTCTCGCTCTGCTCTGGCTTACCTGAAGATGAGAATCATTGCTAATGAAGGAGAGTTGTTGTGGATCATTTTAGCCTTTCTATGTACAATATGTTTTTTAATCACCTGAGGGCATTTTTCCTTCTCGGCCTTTCTTTGTTATATATTTGTAGTAAATCTTTGATAATAAACCAGTTATAGGATTTACCATAAGCATGAGTACACGATTCTAGCATTTCGAAGAGTTGTTAACGATATTGTAATGCTTTTTGAAGGACCAAGTGTGATGAAAATGGAAGTCCAGTTTGTTATAATGATGATTGATGAAGACGTGAGAGTGTGTGAGAATGCAGTTCCTTGCTTAAAGGATTCTACGATGAGGATAGGAAAGTATAAATGTATTCGTAATTTTATGGCATATTAGTAAAAGCAGTCCAGTTGGGGAAAAGAAAAGGATTCTTAATTTTGAGATAAGGAATAAAAGGTAGGGAGTTTATGCTTTTACTGTGCCTCTATAGGTATATTCTTGTACTATCTATGATCTATCAATAGGTCTATTTTATTTATTTATGGGAAAACTGTATTTTATGCTCACTGTCTTTATTCATCTCTAGGGATACCTTCACAATGTAATTAAATATATTTATAGGAATGAGTGAGAGCTTTAGTTATGTCTAAATATGGAACAAAATTATTCTGACATAAAATTGTGAAATAAAAGGATTAAAGATAAAATTGTGGGTTTTGTGTGTTTAGGCCTAAAAGGGAAATCCCACTTGCTAAGATATCCCAAAACCACCCATTCTCCTTCTCTTTTGTTTAAAGTCTGCCCCCACTTATATAAAGCTTTGCTGTTCATCGTTTTTGTTTTTATTCCTTTTCTAATTTTCTTTCCTTCACCCCTCCCCTCTCTTCTTTTTATTTGTCATAAACTAACTATTATTATTTCAGCTGACCCCTCTAATTACCTAATTTTGCATTATGTTTCATATTCCAACTAATCATATATATCAACTTGAAAAGAATAACGTTTTAAATTAGTATGTCTCTACTAAATTTATTCATGAATAATTCAGTGAATTTGATAAGAATCTGATTGACTATGATAATCAGATGAAGTTTTCTCATTACATATCTATTCTGTTTATTAAATTTTAACAATAGGACACTACTTAGCACTCTAATTAATGACAACTTGTTGATATTTTCTTGTTCAATTAATTAGTTAAAACAAATATAAGTCAAGGATCATTAGTATGTGAGTTGATGTAGGAACTTTGATAGCTATTTAGCCTATTTCCATATATGCCAAAAATGTAGATACTTTGAGGCTGTAATATGTAATTTTCCCTGTAATAGTTATACTTTGAGGTCCTTTTCCCCAACGGTGCCCATTCATTGACGTGGAATCTTCACTCTCTTAAGTAAGAACAAATATCCTCCGCCCCAGCTTCCATTACTTCATTCTTAATCCTCGAATAATAAACTGCCACGTCTCCACTTATAAAAGCAAGTCATTATTACAAACTACACCCCCTGACTTTGATATGCCACGTGGACGCCGTCCCCACTATCAAACAGTAATTCGAACCTGAAGTTGAAGCTTTCGACTCTCGTCTTTTCTTTTCATTTCTTCTTCACTGCTCAAATGGCTAATTTGGTTCATTAAATTCAAACAAAATCAAAGATCAAAATCATGGAAACCAAGCCAAAACCTAGAATCCTAATCCCAACCAGAATGAAGCGATCTTCGTCTTCTAATTCCGATTCCAATTTTGAATCCCCACACTCCCCTCTCCGCCTCAACTCCCCGCTTCCCTCCGATCAAGCCCACCCCAACGAATCCCCTCCCTTCGTCTCCCCCCTTAACTCCCCCGCCAAGTCGCCGCCCGCCGTCAATAACTCCTTGGCCGTCGTTGCTGTTGATAAGTTCACTCAGTGTACTCCCCTGCCGTCTCCTTTCCCGCAGGATAATGCTGCTCATGTTCAATCCTTCGCTCAAGCTAAGTCCCAGGTCCCGCCGGTGACGGTCAATAGAGCTGTCAGGGAGGACGGGCTGCCTGATGTCCGGAAAGTCAGACCTGACGGGAGATCGGCGGCGGTGGTTCAGTCGTGGAGATCGAGGAGGATGAAAGTGGCGGATTTAGGGTTTAGAATTAGTGAAGTTGTTTTGTGTTTGATTTCGTTCTCAGTTATGGCGGCTGATAAGACTCAAGGCTGGAGTGGCGATTCATTTGATCGATACAAAGAATACAGGTTTTTGTTCTTTCTTTCAAATGCTTAATTAAACATATCTTCGATAAATTATACTGTACATTTAGTTGATTTTGTGTTTAAATTTCTTAATTGCAGGCTAAAATCCAATTATATAGTTCCCTAATTTGTTGTACTTGTTTAATTACAGGTATTGCTTGTCTGTGAATGTAATTGCATTTGTATACTCAGGCTTCCAGGCTTGTGACCTGAGCTACCATTTATCGACCGGGAAACATGTAATCGGACACCCCTTCCGATGTCACTTCAATTTCTTAATGGATCAGGCAAGCAATTCC
>CATIWQ010333726.1:0-14973 GCA_949673415.1 Euphorbia schlechtendalii | reverse complement strand
TTATATGCATACTCGAATATTACCTTCTCTTAAGCATAGTATAAAGTATAAAGGACATAGAAAGCACTCTTTGATTAATTTCTCTCAAGGCATTTTTAGGTAACCTAGGATGCTAAAACACTCTTAGTGGTTGCATTTTATGCCCCATATCACTCTCCCCTTTTTCAGTGGTTCATTTTATGCTCCATACCACTCTCTCATTTTTTTCTTTTAAGCATATGTTTTTAAAGTACTTTGTACTTTGCACACATTTTTCGTGCTATGCTTTCTTTTCTTTTTTTTCACTCAATGAACGGTTACAGTTTCTGCTCCGTACCATTCCTCACCTTATTCATAACTCATTGGTTATCCTCTCTTTCTTTTGATTTTTTACTCTTAATACCCTCATCCTTTATTGAGAAATTTCAAAGTATTATGGCTATAGTTTCCTAACACTTTAAACACACTCAATACTTATAGGACTTATTCGAGATTTGTATATAAAACTCATAGTAAGAATACCATTAGATATTACTCCATTTAAACTTATCAGAAGCATTAAAATAAAACTATATAACTTACACTAATTCATGTTGCATCGGAATATATATCGAAACTTACTTGGAATGTTGCTCTCGAATGTTACTTACCACTCATCCTTGCCCAATTGATAAATGTTATGTACTAACATCAAACTTGTAATACCTAACACTCACAATAACTTTGGACAAATGTTAGTAAAGTATTAGAAATGATAATGTATAATTAACAAAAATATCAAGAAAAATTTTCAAATTCTTCAATTTTTTTTATTTTATTCATTTTTTTTTTAATTTTACAAGATTTTTACAAATGTCCCCCCTAACTAAAGAACACAATGTCCTCATTGTGAGACATTATAAAAATCAAAATTAAGAACTAAAAATAGTCTAAAAATGATTGAAAAAGATAAAGTTAAGAAAAGAATAAACTCGTTCTACTGCGAAGGAGAATCCGGTGGACTAGGATTGAATTGACAATTTTGTCTCCTAAAGAATGAAAGTAATTTTTGAAGCATCGATTTATTACTTTTCTTTAGAATTTTCATGTCTTTCTTCATAATTCCAAGTTCTGTTTGGAAATTATCCAACTTTAGATGCTTGCTAGCCTTCCAATCTTCAGGGAGCTTCTTCGTCCTCTTCATCATCTTTTTCTATTTCGATCATCGGGGCTTTTCCTTTGCAATGGATCAGATGGTCTGACTGAAGAATCTTCTTGAGTCAAGTTGAGTTTCTTAGTGCTGTTGGAATAGGAGTAGAAGGAATATACACCATCGTTTTCTTGTAGAAGTTTAGTGTTCTTCAAATAATTCCCATCCATGTAGAGAAAATACTCACCTAGTTGTTGGACATAGGGGAGTTCACCTCTTGCACCCAAGATTATGGTAGTGATAATCTCGGCCGCTCTAATTTTACTTCTCATACTCGTTGAGTTCTTCTTCATCATATCCCATATGATATCCATAATTTCTACTTTTTATTTCATCAAAGCGCATGAAGGAACAAACAAGTCTTTCTTTTGAACCTTTGTATTTTCTACTCGATAAAATACCGAAGTGTCAATGTATTTGTGGAGAAGAAGAATACATTCATCCTTAATAAGTTTGTTAGGAGAGTTTCTAGGATCGAAGACTCTCTTACCCGATAAATTTTCCCATACTTGATTAGGTTGAAATGAATCAGTCATGCAGTATGAACTAGTAATCTTGAAACTGAACCATTCACCCATCATCTCTCTCGTGACAGTGTATTGTTGTCCTTGATTCCGAAATTGAATTTCCCTCTTCCTTGAATCTTCGTAGTCGAATGTTACCAAACACTCGAGAATCCAATCTGGATTTTGAGGGAACCGCAAATCCATAAATTTTGTAAGACTAAGAGCCGAAAGGTAGGCTTCCATCTCTTCACAGAGGTTAATAGTTTCCAAGAAGATTAGATCAAGGAATATCATCCCGGTGATATCCAATTTGCTTAACTTCTAGAATCTTTTGCCTTCTTCTCTTTTCCTCAATGGGAAAGGACAATCAAATTCTTCTTGAATTGATTGATCTCCTCTCTTTTGTGCTGCTCTCTTCACACGAGTCATATTGGTTTTGAAGAAAAAGGTTTGAAAAGATTTTGATGCTTGAATATAGAAGATGAGAAAATTTAGAAATTTGAAGGTTTTTTAGAAGGTGTGGTGGCTTGGGTTCAACTTGGACCTATTTATAGAGATTTAATAGGTCTCTAATTGGTCATAAATGGGATTTTATCCATTTAGGCTCAAAATCAGCAATTAATGGTGGTTTTTAGCTAACTGTCGTGCGTCAGTTCGTGATCTATAATGGTTATATTTTGCCCGTATCACGATTGTGAAGGCCTGTTTCGATCATGACTTTCCTCATGATAGAAACAACATGTTTTGATATCCAATGATCGTGAGTGCAAATTGAGTCATGGTCACGATATTCTTTGCTCTTCAAATTTCTTCAATTTTTAGACTTGTACCTATAAAAACTTAGAAACACAAACACAAACAAACTTTGTTAAATACAAATAATAAAAATTTACTATTATACCTTGATATTTTGGTGATAATAACAATTGAACATCAACATTTTGTTGTTAAAATTTATTTCCATATTTAACAAATATTTACAATCAAACATAACAAAAGAAAACAAACAACAAACAAACAAACACAACTAAACTTAAAACACTATACAAGGTTCTAATCTGAAAAGAAAAGAAAACTATTCATGGGGGAAGTGATCCTATAATTTGGTTAATCTTGTAGTAAGATTCCCTTAAATCTAGCTCGACATCAATCAATAGATCACGAGATGATTATTTCATAATCTTTTCATATCTAGAATAAGATTAGAAAATTGTATAATCAGGAAATGAAATAAATAGATTTAATTAGTATAAATACCATATCTCCAGCAATTAATCTGTAGAACGCTATTGCCTTCCCCGTACAATTTGATCTTTAGAACAATATTGCCTTCCCCGACAATTTGATCTTTAGAATGCTATTGCCTTCCCTGGAAACGGTGCCAAAAACTTGTTCATGTAAAGTATAGGTGTTGTCAATACAGCTTATCAAGATAGAAAAATGATGATAACTACATGTATACAATTGTGATGTAGTTTTAAAAGATATCGAACCCACAGGGAAGGAACTAAGTCTAAAGATCAATAAGGAAGACAGAATAAAGAAAATAAAATAGATTAGATATTTTGGATAGGAGGGTTAGAATGAAGAATGAGTGAATATAGATATGAAAGATTAGAGAATCTAAATATATAGATTTTCCCTACTAAATAAAGATAGCAGAGAAAACATGCAAGTTCAACAAAGATGTTACGATTCACTAAACTAACCTAACAAACTCGGTTCAAAATACCCAGATGTTCAATTATTCGCTGCAGAGCAACACATGAAATAACTTTTCTAAACCTAGCGCAAATGAATTAAGACGATTATATAAACCCGGATAACGTCAATACTATGCTTAGTATGAGTCATCTCATGTAGCCACATTTAACAAGTTACCATTCCAAAAATGTTGGCTCTCTAAACAGCACTATATCATAGATCTAGTGATTATACATGATATTGTAAACCCCGAAACTACTTTTAAAATTAACTCCAACACATATAACTTGATTAATATAAAAGACTTAACACGAAATACGCATTATGACACATAGACATATCATAAACTTTGAAATAGAAAGTATAATTAGAAAGAAAAGAAAATTTGTAAGGTATGCAAGTGAAAACTAAAGTTGATCAAGCCCTATCCACTCTTTAATGGGAGTCGTCAATTCCCGTAATTTCTGCATCTGCTTTGAATTCGGTCTCGGCCCGTACAGAACCTTCGCTAGGATGCTATTCTTTGTGAATATTGAACAAATGAATATTGAAGAATGTAAACTTTTATTGATAAGTGATTTACAAGTACACTTATACAAAAATCACTAGAGAATATAGAGAAATCTAGTGATCAAAATAAGGATTCAAATGACTTAAACATTTTCTCGCTAACACTTATGAATGTAGCGAATTCTCTATCTATACACACACTATATCTCTCTCATATACTCTAATATTTTCCCTTTGGTTGATTTTCACTAAAAATTGTAAGGTTTGGAGCCCTATTTATAGAGTTTGAAGGGTTGTGTCTATCTAAACGAAGAGTCACGTCCATTGGTGAATGATTGCATCACTTCATTGTGATTGGTTGAGAAGCTTCAATCTAATCCACAATGGATCGGCACCTTTTCATGATTTGTTGATTTCAGATAGGTGTCTATTCGTTGGTAGTTGATGGCGGTTGATCATGCTTATCTAGTAGTTGGTAGTTAAGAAGATAGAACCAGAAAACCGTCCAAGTCACGACCACGATATATAAGTCACGACCATGAATCTTTTATTAGCAGAATTATGTTCTAAAGAAGAACAGGTCGCGATCGTGAATGGTTGTCACGATCGTGAATTGCATTTTTCTTCATAATTCTCCTTGTGACTTCATCGATCTTTGATAGCTTTGATCCTAAGCCAAATCTTTAAGTTCCATGCATCTTTTTGCACCTTTTTCACTCATTTTTCATAGAATTCCACTTTAGATCATTTTACTCCCAAGATTTGCCTACTATCTACATTTGCATAAAAAACAACTACATACCACATGAAATCTTTTATATGAAGTATAAAAATGACTTAAACTATAGTGTTTAGTGTATATAATTAATATGATAATAAATGTAATTATACACTTATTAGATGGCCAGCAGGATCCTCCAGTTCTAATGGTGAGCTAGGCTAGAGATAAGGGTAAAGCTAAGATGTTCCAAGAACACAAGCTTGAACCTGAATCGAAATTTTACCATGAAGACATTAGAGGAGCATTAGAAGCTATCACAAAGGTCTTTTCGGAACTCATGAAGACCAAGCATATCAAAGGTGAAAGTTCAAGTGGTAGCTCCCTTACAGTGGTAATGACGACAATCATGGGGGAGATGCATCAGATGAAGCTCCAACCCACAAAGGCAGAAGATCCAGTTCCTATGCTAGAATCCACCCAAGGCCACAAAAAAATTCCTGAGGTTCTCCTCACCAATAGATGATGTAATTTTTGACATATTGAACATTTATTATGTAAAGAACTCAACCTATATGGCATTTAATTCAATAAATCCAAACTTTGCTTACTTGTGTGATGTCTGGCCGAATGGCAACATACATTTTTCTGAACATACGCATAACATTTTTAGCATACATGATGCATTAATACATGAAATCAATCTAGGTAGAAAGGAATCATAAAAAATGGTGACTATTTCAAAAGATTTGACTCTCGAGGAGAAAGAAGAAATGAAGTGAATACTTAAACAACATGTGGTAGCATTCGCATTATCGTACGAAGATATGCTAGAAGTTGACAGGGAAATTGTAGAGCACAGAATCCCCACCGATGCATAGTTCAAACTAGTGAAGTAGAAGCTATGAAGGATATGACTTGAATGGGCAGAGAAAGTAAAGATAGAGGTAGCTTAGCAGATCGAGGCTAAATTCCTAGAAGTGGTCGAATATCTAACTTGGTTGGCCAACATCGTCCTAGTGGTAAAGAAGGATGGAAAGGTCAGTGTGTGTGTGGACTTTAGAGACCTAAATAGGGCTTTGCAAAAGGATAACTTCACGTTACCTCACATTGATGTCTTGGTAGAAAGTGTTGCTAGGGCTGCTATGTACTCCTTTATGGATGGCTTCTCTGGTATAATCAAATCATTATGGCCATAGAAGATAAGATCAAGACCGCTTTCATCATAGAGTGGGGGGTTTTTTGTTACAAAGTAATACCTTTCGGGTTAAAGAATGCTTGGGCAACCTACCAGAGAGCCGCTACCACCTTATTGCATGATCTTATACATAAGGAGGTTGAAGTCTATGTGGATGACATGCTAGTGAAGTCAAACACTCAAGATGAACATCCTGCAGTCCTAGATAGGTTTTTGACTCGAATTTAGAAGTACAATCTCTACCTAAACCCCAAAAAATGTGTGTTTAGAGTGACGTCTGGAAAACCTCTTGGCCACATTGTCAACCAACGGGAAATAGAGATGGGTCCATATAAGGGAAACACCATCAATAGCATGCCGATTCCTAGAATGGAGAAGGAAGTATTATCCTTTCTAGGGTCCCTTCAATATGTCAGTAGGTTCATTGCCTAGCTCACTACCATCTACGAGCCCATCTTCAAGCTAATAAGGAAGCAACAATAGTTAGTGTGGAACGAACAATGTCAGGTTGCATTCGATAAGATAAAGTAGTATTTGATCAGCCCCCTTGTGTTGAAACCTCTATTTCCGTGGAAGCCCCTAATCCTTTACCTAGCTATCAAAGAATCCTCCATGGGAGCAGTGTTGGTACAGGAGCATGATGATTGATAGGAGCACACTGTGCACTATCTAAGTAAGAAGTTGCTAGAACATGAGTCCAAGTACACATTGGTAGAGAAAACTTGGGCAAACAATGGTATGGCTCACTAAGAAGTTGCGCTATTATTTCCAATCTTACAAAGTGGAGGCGGTAGCAAAGTTTGACCCAATGAAGTACCTTTATCAGTGACCCAGCCTTGCTGGTAAACTCTCCAGGTGGTTACTATTATTTTCTGAGTTTGACATAACGTATATATCTAGGAAAGTTATCAAGGGATGGGTCGTGGATGAATTTCTCGCAAACCAATCTTTGGATTTCGATTATGTCAAAGATCTTGAATTCCTAGATGAATAGTTGACCATGGTGGATGAATCACAACAAGAGTGGATGATTTACTTCGATGGTGCAATGAATCAAAATGGGGCAGTCTTAGGGGTGGTGTTGATAAACTCGCACAATGAGTTCATACATTTATCTAAGAGGCTCAAATTCCAGGTTACCAACAATGGTGCGGAATATGAAGCGTGCTTATTCAGGCTGGAAGCACTAAGAAAAGTCAAGGCAAAGAAGGTCTCTATCATAGGGGACTCGGCACTAGTCATCAAACTTGTCACCAGAGATTGGGAAATACGGGAAGAATCTTTGAAACCATACTTGGAGGCCATTTTGGGCATCTCTGCCTGGTTAAATAAGCATGTCTTCTACCACGTAGCATTAGAGGAGAATCAAATGGCTAATTCCCTCACCACCCTAGCATCCATGTGGGAGGTACCCCAAGCTTAACCGATAAAAATAGTCATCCTGCAGTCCACAAAGAAGCCTTATTACTTTAGGATGGTCACAATGGAAGATGACTTAGTGATAGAATGTTGGTACTCGGACATTCTTAGCTACTTATAGGATGGCTAGTACATGGAGGGAGCATCTAACTCTGAACGCACATCTCTTCATCGATTAGCCATCCAATTCTACCTGATTGACAATGACTTGTTCAAACGGACTAGCGAAGGTTTGCTTCTATGTTTCCTTTTAGAGAAGGAAGCCCTTTTGATAACCATACAGATACATGTAGGAGATTGTGGCCCTCACATGAATGGTGTCGCACTGGCGAAGAAGATCCAACGATAGGGCTATTTTTGAACAACCATGGTGGTAAATGGTGTTGACAAAGTAAAGAAATGCCATGCCTACTAGATTTATGGGGACATCAGCCATTTTCCTCCTGCAAAACTTCATCATTTATCCACTCTTCGACATTCTCGGTGTGGGGGATAGAAATAATTGGAGAGATCTGACCTTCCTCTACCAATGCATATAGGTTTATCATGGTGGTAGTGGATTACTTCTCAAAGTGGGTAGAAGTCGAATCATACACCAACATCACCGCTAAGAAAATGGCCAAGTTCATAGAGAAACACATATTCGCGTGGTACAGGATGCCTCACCATATTGTATTTGACAATGGAGTCTAGTTTCAAGGAGTAATGACATAGCTAATAATGAAGTATGGCATGGAACATCATCATTCCTCCCCTTGTAGGCCACAAGCCAATGGAGCAGTGGAAGGGGCCAACAAGTCAATCAAGAAGATCTTGAGCAAGATGGTGGTCAACTATAGGGATTGGGTGGACAAACTTCCTTTGGAAATTTGGGCATACTGAATAAGTATCAAGTCACCAATGAATCAAACATCCTTTTCCTTAGTCTACAGCATGGAGGCAGTTTTACTAGTGGAACTAGAGATAAGATCTCTCAGAGTAGCCTTAGAAGCAAAGTTGGCAAAGTTAGACTAAGCTAGGGCTAGGTTCGAGCATCTCAACATGATAGATGAACATTTCCTGAAAGATTTTGATCATCTGCAAATGTACCAGCAAAGGATGGCTAGAGCATACAATAACCGGGTCAAACATCAGAAACAACCATTGAAGGTAGGAGACTTAATCTTAAAGTAGATATGGCCTTCGAACATGGATGTCAGATGAAAGTTTTGACCAAATTGGGAGGGACCATTCGTAATAAAATGACAACTGGGCAAAGGAGTAATGAAGATCATGGACATGGATGGCAATGAGTTTGTCAACCCGGTTAACCAAGATAGGCCCAAGCATTACCACATATAGGATACAAACATCCTGATGTTCTGCAAAATAGAGGGCCATTTTTTTTGCAGTATAGCCTATTTGATTGTATGAGCCAACTAATGACAGGAGTCAAATCTTTTATTTCTCGAATGATTTCATTAATGAAAATTTCATTTATGCTAAATGTTATGAATGTGTCCATTTAAACTTATATGCATGCCAATAGTAAGCATCATGTAAGTAAAATAACATAATTTTAGGCTTGATAACAGTTTACAATACAAGTCCAAATAAATATGATAGGTCTATAGCGTGTTCAATGTAGGGAAACCCACTAGAAGGGCCATCATGGCACCAGTTAGCACGCACCCACCGAGTATAATCAAGGGGCGCCTCCCCACTCTCACATTGGGAAAAATCAAGCGTCGGGTGAAAATTCCTTGCAGGATCAGCCAAAAACTTGATCTCTAATAACCACTTGTGATAAAACCCATCTATCTCATCTATCTCGATAGAGTAATAATCTAAGTCGAAGAATTGAGTCCTCTAAACCCACAACATTTGAATCCGATCTTGACCCTCATAACTCCAATCAAAGTTACGAGTCAAGAAGGAAGACCTCGGAACCTGCTGATGCCTTTCGTATTGCTGATACAAATAAGAGGGAGGGTATAATTTAACCTTGTGCAGGCCAAGTAGGAGAATCCCAATGTTATGCATTACCATGACTTCTCAAGGAATAGCCCATCAAGGATAGACCCATTAAATTTTGTGATCCTAATATGGACTTATGATCTGAACCCAGCCAACCATTTTTAGCTCCACATGCCGATCTGTAGTGAGACTGCGCCTATTGTATTGAGAGGGGGAGTAAAGGGTAGAATTTGTGGCTGGAGCTTGAATCAGAGATAGCTTCTCCAATAACCACACCTGCATAGGTGAAAATTAGCGTGAGACTATGTAGAATGTTAAAAGTCGAAATGAGAAGTTACCTCGACAAGGGTGAAGCGATCATCGACTAGACCTCGATCAATATTGGCAGCACCCATGTTGACTAAACACTCCGCCAAAGCCAGTGCGGAAGGAGAATGCTTGTAAGAAAGAGATTTCATAATAGAGACTAGTCAGAATGGGGAAACCGGCCAAGAACCACAAATAAACTCGGCCATCAGAAGAAGGGCCACCATAAAAGGCCAAGCCAAGTGAGATGGGGATTTAGTTAAACACTAATGCAAGAGTCGACTCAAAACCCTAGGGGAGAAGGTGGTTCAGACAAGAAGGGACGAATAAAATCTAGGTTCCATAAACCTCTTAAGGTGTCCACGACCCTGAATTGGAAGGTGGGAACTACGATAGGAAAGTCTCAGGGATAAGGAAGGCCCAATATGGCTTGAAATTCCTTGATTATGGGACATAATTCTTGAAGGGTGAAATGAAACATGTGAGTATCCGGATCCCAAATGACAAGGTGACACAGATAAAAGTCGAGTTTACAGGGAGAAATGCCAAATAGTGTAACCCCCATAAACCAAAAGGCTTCAGTCTTCACCAATCAAGGTTTTTCAAGGTACGAAGAAAGGATCGAAGCTGTTGGTTGTGAGACACAATGAGAAATATGAACAAGTTGGAAACCAACACCGATACCAATATGGGTAATGTCAATACCAATGTTAGGTATATCGATACCGATTTTAGTCTACATTACATTGGTATTTATGGGGTATTGTTGACACCAATGTTACTTACATCGGTGTTGATATATATACTTATAAGGGGAGGGATTTTCCAATGCTGACATCATTTTCTCCTTCGAAACAACATATTATTACCTATGGATACCTGCAAATGCGTGCACGGGTTTGATAATGAGAAAAGTTACTGATTGAGCCATAAAGGATTGAGAAAGATAGCACAAAAATGTAAAGGGGCTGAAATGCACCCTAATCAAATCAGATAAATGTTGCCAAGATTTACAAACACCAATGTACCAAAGGTGGAGTAAAATAAAAGTATGTAAAAAAACTATGGTAAAAAGGCCACACTCGACAGCTACCTATAAAGCCTAGTCACTACTGGCAGAACCGTCTGACTCCTCCTCTTCCCCGCCGAGAGACTCCTAGGTCCTGCTCGTGTGATCAATATCATCCTCAGAAGCCTCGTGATGAAGAATAGATCCTCTAGACTGATAAGTGTATAATTGCACTTATTATCTTGATATTTTCAATCATAAAATGATATGGTTTAAAGTCATTTTATACTTCATACAAAAGATTTCACGTGGTATATAGTTATTTTTTATGCAAGTGCAGAAACTAGGTGAATCTTGGGAGTGAAATGATCAAAGATGGAATTCTAAGAAAAAAGAGTGAAAAAGGTGCAAAAAGATGCATGGAATGCAAAAAATTTGCTTAGGATTGAAGTTGTCAAAGATCAGCAAAGTTGTAGAGAAGAACCATGAAGAAAAGCACATGTCATGATCGTGATTCTTATTCGCGATTGGAAAAATCACACCCGTTATCACGATCATGACTTGTCATTCTTCATGAGCAGAAAGTTACCAACTTATATTCACAATCATGACATGTATATCACGCTCGTGACTTGTGATGGTTTTGGATAACTCTTCTCACCTTGCAACTGCTGGATAAGAACGATTAACCGCCATCAACTGTCAAACGAAAAGACACATTTTGGGGACAAGGAAGCCATGAGAAGGTGCCTAGCCATTCATGATAAGAATGAATTACTACATCCCATCACATTGAAGATGATGCAACCCTTCACCAATTAACATGACTCTTCGTTTGGATAAATACAACCCTTCGCACTCTATAAATAGGGTTAAATCCAACCATTTTTGTGCAATGGTAGCAATGTGTAGATGGTGTAATGTGTATAACATAGATAGAGAGTGAAAGATATAGATTTCTCTAAGTTCAAATTGTTAGAGAGAAAAATGTATAAGTGATTCGATTCTTATTTTGATCATTAGATTTCTCCACATATTCGAACGATTGTTGTACGAGTGCAATTGCAAAGCACTTATCAATAAAAATTTCTGTTCTTCAACATTCATTTGTTCAATATTCACAAAGAATAACATCTTAGCAGAGGTTTTGTACAAGTCGAGACCAAATTCAAAGTAGATGCAGGAATTGCGGGAATTGATGACTCCCATTAAAGAGTGGATACGGTTTAATCAACTTTAGCTTTCACTTGCATGCCTTACAAATTTACATTGTATTCTACTTATACTTTCTAATTCAAAGTTTATGATATGTTTATGTGTCATGACGAGTATTTCATCTTACGTCATTTATATTAATAAAGTTATATGCTTTCGAGTTGACTTTAAGAGTAGTTTCAGGGTTAACAAGATTGTGTATAATCATTGGATATGTGATTATAACATTGTTTAGTGAGCCAACATTTTTAGAGTGGTAACTTTCTAAATATGGTTATGTGAGAGCGACCCGTACTAAGCATAGTATTGTTGTTATCCAGGTTCTTATAAGTGTCATAATTCGTTTACCCTAGAATTAGAAAAGTTATTTAATGTGTTGCTCTGATGTCAATCATAGGATATTTCAGCATCTGGAACTGAGTTTATTGAAGTTATCTAGTGCATAAAACATTCTTGATTATTTTGCATATTTTATTCTACTATACTTGTTCTTAGGTAATATCTATATACTTTGCATCTTCTCTAATCTATTCATGCATCTGTCCATTCATTAGTTTACCATTTCAAACCTTCAACTCATTATATTTTCTTTCATCCCGTAACTGTAATTGATTCTTAGAACCGAATTCCTTTCCTTTGGGATCAATATCTTTTAAAACTACATCGTAACTGAATACTTGCAGTTATCATCATTTTTCTATTTGATAAGCGATACTGACAACACCTGTTCATATTTAGAACTTTTATATTATCAGTAGAAAAGTGGCGAACAAATTTTTAGCACCGTTTCCGGGGAAGGAAAGTGCGTTCTAGAGATCAAATTGTCGGAGAATGGGTAATTATATTTATGTGTCAATAGATTTATTTGTTTTTGTTTTTGTTTTGGTTTTAAGTATTTATATTTTGTTATTAACTTGTTTTACTTGCTTATTCACTGAGTTTTCTTTCTAGCATGTGCATGCAAAGTACGCATAGTTCGGGAGATAGTTTGGCCTCTTTCGAATTAGAAATAGAATGATTTGATAGGAGAAGAAAATGGATAAATAAGAGATAAAGAAGAAGGATGGCTGATGAAGACTAACCAAATCATGATCAACCTCAACCAAGGCTCATGGATTATGTCATTCTGACCATCAACTATAACAATAAAGGAATTGTTAGACCACCAATTAAAGTATATTAGTTTGAAATCAAGCCAGCATTGCTTCAAATGATCAGCAATAATGTGCAATACTATGGTCTACCCAATGAAAAACCGCATGCTCATATTACAAACTTTCTTGAACTCTATGATACTTTCAAAGTGCCCAATGTTCCTGATGAAGCAGTTAAACTTCGCTTATTTCCATTCACGCTCCGTGATAAAGTGAAAGTTTGGTTAAATTCATTACCCCCAAATTCAATCACCTCTTGGAATCAATTAGCCCAAGCTTTTCTAACTAAATACTTTCCTTTAGCCAAAACCACAAGACTCATTAAAAAACTCACTTCCTTTACTCAAAAGGATAGTGAATCCTTATACGAAGCCTAGGAACGTTACAAGGAACTTCAACGAGTTTGTCTTAATCATGGTTTACCCAAGAATGTGATTCTGCAAACTTTTTACAATGGAATAAATCATGCAACAAGAGGAGCGATTGATGCTATGGCTGTGGGATCTCTTATGAAGAAGACTAGTCAAGAAGCCTTTGATCTTTTGGAAGATATGGCAAATAACAATAGTATGTGGCCAGTGGAGAGAGTACAAGTAAGTACTATTAATCCTACTCATTCGCATGCTGCATCTACATCTTCTAGTTCAATTAAAAACATCAATGAATTAGATCCTATTTCTATTATGCAAGCGCAAATATCTGTATTATCTCATAAGATAGATAATATGCATATAAGTAAGAATAACCCTTTAACATGTGAAAATTGTTGCCAAATATGACACACTGCTTTTGAGTGTAACTTTAACCCATGTGTAGGGGAGCAATTAAGTTATATTCAAATTCAAGGGAATTCTTATGGCAATAACGGAAATAATTATAGGAGTTCTAATTGGAAGTATAGTGATAATCAATAAAAGAATTATCAGAGTAATGATAGAATAGGGCAATTAACAAGTAAGATAGAAAAATTTATGGAAGGAGTTTGTAATAAACAATCAGAGTCTAAAGAATGTTACAAGAAGTTAGAAAATAAGATGGCTCAAATTTTTAAGAATCAATAATCTTTTATTCATAATCTAGAAATACAATTTAGATAATTAGCGAGTGCTATTCCATCTAGAAGAAAAGGCAATTTACCTAGTAACACAGAAGGAAATCCTAAGGAAAATTTGCATGCTATAGCCCTTCATAGTGGTAAATTACTAGATAAACTACATCCTTCGAGTATGCTTGTTAATGATGTTATTGAAGTACCGGAAGATTATTCGAGTAAATCAATTGATAGAGTGGGAGTGGATCAACAAAAGGTTAATCCCCTTCAACCACCATTTCCACAAAGAATGAAGAAGAAGAATGAGGATAAGCAATTCATCGAGTTCATCAACAAACTTAAAGGTCTAGAAATCAATCTTTCATTCATTGAAGCGATCACATAGATTCCTAACTACGGTATGTTTATTAAAGAACTGTTATCTCGTAAGAGTAGTTTAGAAGGAATATCAAAAGTATCTTTAACTGAAGATTGTAGAAAAATAATAACTGCTACAATGCCTACTAAACTTTAGATCCAAGAAGTTTCAAAATACCATGTAAACATGGAAACATTTCTTTTCCAAAATGTTTATGTAATCTTAGGGCTAGTATAAATCTTATGCCTTTATCATTCTTCAAGGAGTTGAAGCTTGATGATGGAGTTAAAAGGACAAATATGGTCTTGCAATTAGCTGACAAGTCTATTAAACGTCCTTATGGAATAATAGAAGACGTATTAGTTAGAGTGCATAACTTTGTTTTTCCAACAGACTTTGTTGTGCTAGAGTTTGCATATGATGAAAAATGTCCTATAATCTTAGGAAGACCCTTTATGCATACTAGTAAAGCATCAATAGATGTGTAGGAAGGAAAAATTAAGTTAAGGATATGTGATGATACTATTGAATTTAACATGGATAAGGCTTATTAATGTCCAATGGATGAATATATATGCATGCAACTTGACTTGATTGATGCTTGCATCCAAGAAGTTGTCAAGTTAGATTTCATCCTTGAATATGTAGTCAAGGAGTTGGGAAACTCCATTGACACTTAAATCTCTTATCTTTTCATATAT
>CATIWQ010333685.1:0-31205 GCA_949673415.1 Euphorbia schlechtendalii | reverse complement strand
TTATGTTATCAAATATATCTTATTTTTGCTTTTACTTTTCTTATTTATTTATTGTTGTTCCAACTTAGATTAAAGTATCATTTGGTTTTTCAATTGACAGATGCAAATGAAGGTCAATGTGCACCTAAAAAACGAAGGGGGAAAACGAAGATGTCTGCTATTTATACAAGGAAGTTTGAAGATCGAGAAGTTATACATTTGAATGAAAACCTCCAACCTGTTTCAGCTAATTCTAATTTGGTTTTGAGATTTAGTAAGTTTTTTGGAACATTAGCAAGGGAGTATGTGGCTCTTAATTTTGTCAACTGGAGCAAGGTTCCAGGTAAGTAAAACCTATGGGATATGTGAAGGTAAGTCCTGTAATTTTGAATTTTACTTCTAATTTTTAGTTACAGTTTTTAATTCCTTAATTATTTATATTATAGGATAAATATGATGTTCCTGAAGAAGCAACACGTTGGGTAATGGATACAATTAGTGATGCATGGAAGCTATGTAAAAGCCATGTGAAGAGTAATTATTTCACTCCCTATGAAACAGATGAGGAAAGGTTAGCAAACAGGCCAACAGATATTCTAATTGAAGAATTCAAAGAGCTCTTAGCATATTGGAACGATCCAAAAGTGAAGGTAATATGAAATTGCATTTCCTTTCTTTATATAAGTGGCAATTTTGAATTATATACTTGGAACTTATTTGTAGGTAATAGTAGAGCAAAATGTTGAGAATCGTAAGAAGCTCAAGGAAACACACACTGCAGGCCCAATAAGTTTTGCTCAGATCACTAAGAAATTGGTATGAAACATATATTTTGGATGTATTTTATTATAATTGTTAATACATACAACTGTTGTGAATTTGTGCTACATGCTTGTGGTGCATTGTGCAAGAGGATACTTAGTTTTCTCTATATTTGCACTTTTTTTCTTGTTCTTGTTCTTGTTCTTCTTCTTCTTCTTTGTTTTAGAAGAAACATAAATTTGTGAGTGTGTGTGTTGAAGCTTATGATGGATAGATGTGAAGTCTTTTGGTTGGTTCTAATAAATGATTATGATGCATTTACTTTCTGGTAAGAAATTGTAGTTGAAGTGAAAAAAGGGTTACCCTGCCTTTCATTATGGCATGATTCTACTACTTGCTTAATTGTTTGATTTTTTTAATCACTATGAGAATATATGTGGTTCTGTTCTATTATGTATGATGACAATGGTGGGAAATTACAGGGAACTTGTAAATGTGGTTCTGCTTGCTCACTATATATAAACTTTTGCTAGAGTTCCAATTTTGTGCAAGGGTAATTTTGTCAATATCATAGCATCATCTTCTTCCACATTGGTTGAATGAATCTTAACTACATATATTTGTTAGAACTATTGGGTTGCATAGTTTTTCTTTGATTACTTATTGAAAAATCAATTATGACATGACAAAACTAGTAGGATATCCGCAAATTTTATACTTGTGCTCATGTTTTCCATTTTTTGTTTCTTTATTGATAGTAACTTCGAAATGAAGATGGGGTTGCACCTTCAAAAGCTGATGTGTTCATTGTAACACGCAAACAAACAGATGGTTGGGAATACAAATCACAAATTGAAGTCGTTAATTTTAAAATTGTCAGTATAAATCCCTAACCTTATATATTAACAAATCAATCCATATACTCACAACTGAGTATTGGTGACTTTGCAAAAAGCTATTCAAGACTTGTGCTCGTCTAGTGCTCACAGTGAGAGTGTTGATCAACTTATTTCCGGGGATAAATCACATGGACCATCATGGCTTGCTGGTAGGTGTGGATTGTCCAAAAAGGTGAAGACAACAACAATAGGATCGAACAACTCAGAGTCTACCAGCTTTACAGAATTAACATCCACCATGAAAGAACAACTCAAACTTGAAATGGAGGAGGCTGTGAACCAAAAGGTGGAACAAAAGTTTAATCAAATGTTTTCTTTATTGGTGAAAATATTTACCAAGCATGATCCTACATTTAACATCAATTTGGATGATTGGGGTGATTTTGATGACATTTCAAGTGATAATGATGACATTGCATCTACAAGGGAGTAGATTATGGGATGTTTAGTTTGTAACTTCTTTATGTGTTTTGTGTACTTTAGTACTATGAACTTACGAACTTGTTTGTGTAATTTGGTACAACTTTTGTGTATCAAGAATTCAAGATGTTACCTTAACTTGCTTCTTCATATTGAATATTTGGTTATTGAAATTGTATTTCAAATGTATAAATATATATGGTGTTATATATAGACACACACACACACACACACACACACACATTAAATGAAAATTGTAAGTCGTTGCCATAATACAAAAGTGGTTTCTAGGTAAACAATGTGTAATATAAAAAAAGTGGTTGCAACAGTTTTCAGGTTACGTTGCAATTACAAAATAAAGTGTGATTTACACGGCATTGCAACTTGATAAAAAGGGTTGCAAAATCGAATTTATCGGCCGTTAACGATAACGCCGGATGGTTAACAGTAACGGTGAAGGTTTTGTTGCAATGACCAAATGGCATTGCCTCAGATAGAGGATACGTTGCAACAGGTGCTTTAAGCATCGAATTATATGTACGTTGCTATAATTCAAAAAAATGTAGTAGTAGGTACTCATGGCCACGACAAAAAAAGCAACCCATAATTTTCGAAAAAAGGTTGCCTCGGTATTTGTTACAACATTTCAAGTAATTTATGCATCAATTTTTGGTTGCTATAGGCTCTATGGTGTAGTGAGTTGATCAAAACTATATCCACTCTTTAATGGGAGTCGTCAATTCCCACAATTCCTGCGTCTGCTTTGAATTCGGTCTCGACTCGTATAGAACCTCCGCTAGGATGCTATTCTTTGTGAATATCGAACAAATGAATATTGAAGAATGAAAACTTTTAATGATAAGTGATTTACAATTACACTTATACAACAATCGCTCGAATATGTAGAGAAATCTAGTGATCGAAATAAGGTTCAAATCACTTATACATTTTCTCGCTAACTTAGAATGAAACGAACTCTACACGATTTTTCTCTCTATCTATGCATACACCATATATGCCACTCTCACTCTCTCTACCACTTTTGTCATGAAATTGGTGAGGTTTAGAGCCCTATTTATAGAGTATAAAGGGTTGCGTCTATCTATATGAAGAGTTGTGTCCATTGGCGAAATATTGCATCACTTCATTGTGATTGGTTGAGTTGATTTGATCTTATCCACAATGGAAAGGCACCTTTTCATGATTGAATAACTTCCAAAAGGTATCTTTTCATTTGGTAGTTGATGGCGGTTGATCGTTCTTATCTGGTGGTTGATAGTTGAGAAGAATTGACCAAAAAACTATCAAAGTCGCAATCGCGAATTACATGTCACGACCGTGAACCTTCGGTTGGCAACTTTCTATTCTGAAGAATATTAAGTTGTGATTGCGAATGGTTGTCATGATTGTGAATTGTGTTTTTCTTCAGAATTCTTCTTCTAACTTAATCGATCTTCGACAGCTTTGATCCTAAGCCTGATCCTAAGCCAAATCCTTAAGTTTCAAGCATCTTTTTTCACCTTTTTCACTCTTTTTTCATAAATTTCAACTTTAAATAATTTTACTCCCAAGATATACCTAGTTTCTGTATTTGCATAAAAAACAACTACATTACCCGTGAAATCTTTTATATGAAGTATAAAAATGACTTAAACTATAGTGTTTAATGTGTAAAATTATTATGATAATAAGTGTAATTATACACTTATCAAGAAGGGAGAATCATCCTGATAGAATAGAACAAGGAATATAGATTAGATTGATAAATCTCAGTTTTTTATACCTCAGTTTGCATCTTCCTACTAGTTACATGCCAGTTACCTACCAGTTTCATGTTTATTTATTATTCATGGTATGTTTTCTTTTCAATTCAATTTTAAATTTAGTTTATCCATTCCTACTAGTTACATAATAGTTGCCTACTAGTTTCCTATTCTACATTTTATCTTTTTTTGTGTTTTGAAGTTGTACCTTCTTCGTGGAGAGGAATTGTACTACATTAGCCGCTTCCAATTCTTTTTCATTTAACTTGTTGGTGGTCATTGCAGCAAAGTTTTCCTTTTCCACCCCTTGGCTGCTTTGTTGCAATTCATCTGTGCTTGGAGTTAGTAAGTGTAAAGTAGGTCTATTTTTCATTTTTCCATACATCGTCCTTGTTTCAATTATTGCTTTCTCTTTCTCTACGACATCCTTGATTGATGATATTGATTCCTTCGTTGTCTTTTTTTATATAATCCCAGTCATTCAGGCTGCACACAAGATGAACAACAACTATCTTTGCTACTTAAGTGTGAGGGATTCCTATTTGTGTTGCCACTTTGATCAAAAGTGCAGGTCCTTGTTGTATCTTCTGAGCATTTGCTTTTTCATTTTTAGGGTCAAGGATTTCGACAGCACCTTTCCCTACTTCCACAATCTCCATTTCCCTATCCTCTTCCAATTCATTTTCTTTATCTTCTACCACTTCATTTTCCATTGTAGTGGAGAAAACTTGTTCCTCTTCAGCAACATTTTCAGCCTACAAAATGATATTTGTTTAATATTTTCAACCTTTATACTAGATACATACTAGATGGATACCAGATAAGTGATTATTTATGTAAACTCAGAAAGTTTCAAGTTTTTTCTTTCCATATTAGACACGACCCCTCTTTTATTGGCTGATTGTTGTTTTTTTAGTTTTTGATCATTTGCATC
Organism: Euphorbia schlechtendalii; assembly: GCA_949673415.1. NCBI lineage: Eukaryota > Viridiplantae > Streptophyta > Magnoliopsida > Malpighiales > Euphorbiaceae > Euphorbia > Euphorbia schlechtendalii. The sequence goes on along the minus strand of CATIWQ010333685.1, from coordinate 26,448 downwards.
TTTCTCCAAATCTTCTTGGCTCTCTACGTCCAATCTGTTGGCAATTTTTCTCCTTCACTGGTAGCAGCTTGAGAAAATTGCAATACCTGTTAATACTAGCTTTTGTTTTTATTTTTTTAGTTAGATCATGAAACATAAAATGTAATATTTTTTGTCCACCAACAATTTATTATGGATACTAGATAAATGTGATTATATATATAAAGTTTCTTTTTTTTTACCATATTAGATATGATCACTCCTTCATTGGCTGGTTATTCTTTCTCTTGACTCTTAGTGTCTAATGGGATTATCTCTACTTGCTCTCGTTCACTGCTAACATTCTAGGAAAATTACAATGCCTATTAATAGTTCCTTGTTTTGTTTCCTAGTAAAATCATGAAAAATACATTGTAGTAATTTTTCCACCAATATTTTTTTTCTTTTTATGCACTCTTTTGTTATTTTGTAGTTTCTTACTAGTTTCCTACCAATTTTACTTACCATATTCCATTTTTTTTAGTTACATGTTTTTCATATACTAGATACCTACCAGATGGGTACCAGATATATATGTTATTTATGCAATTTATTGTGGTGATCATGTTTTTTCTAACCAGAATAGGTTTGATCCCTCCTTCGATTATTATTTCTCTTTTCTGATATTTGATCAGTTGTCTGCATTTTTTCTTGGCTCTCGGTGTCCAATAAGATTATTGGAATTTGTTCTTCATTGGCTGTTTGCTGCTATCCTGGCATTGGACCCTAGAATTGATCCTGATTCCCACTTTCCAGTTCAACTGTCGCCATGTATTCCTCTTAATTGTACACAGCATGAAAAAAGCACAATTTTTTGTCGTGCATGTAAAAATTTTTTCATCAAATGTTTTTTTAGATTAGTATATTGTTTTCCTACCAGATTCCATGTTTCATACTAGATGGCTACCATATTCCTTTTTAGATATAATTTTGGCACTTTAAAATTACATACCAGTTTCATACTAGATTATTTTCTTACCTCTTTTTCAGTCAGTTTAGCTCGGTCACTTTTTAATCGTTCTACTTCTTCTTCTTCTAACACCTCTGTGTTTATCTCCTCTGTCTTTTCATTCTCTATGCCCTACATTTTTTCATTGAGTTATGATTCATTATCAAGAAACATATATTAGCTTCCTAACAAGTTAATACTAGATAGTTTTTTTTTAATTTTTTTTCTATGTACCTGATTTTCTTCCTCTATTACTTTGAGTTCTTCTATTTTTTCATCCTCGCCTTGATCTTTGTTCATCCCTATTGGAAGTGTTTTTTTGGATGTTGCCTCCTGAGTTTTTAATTATGTTTTTTGATTTGTTAGATATTGTTATTATCCATAATAGGGACATCCTATTTTATACAATGGATACTTACATTCCATCCAGCAAGCTCTCGTTAGTATATAAGACCATTTCCTCATTTGCATCCTCATCGTTCTCTCCCCCCTGTTTGATAGTTTGTAATATTTTTAGATTTAATGTTGTAAATAAACAAATTTACCATGAATCTAAGCATTCCATTTTATCTTACATCTATATCAATGGGGTGAATAACATCCGTTGGCTTGTTTCCTTCAGCTGTTTCAATTGTGGCATTTGATTCACTTGAACCGCCATCAGATTCATCCTCGTAATCACTTAGCTCATTCTTGGAGCCTGTTTCACTCTCTGATGACATCTCATATCTCCTTTTCTTCTTATTGATGAAGTCCTGGAGGATTTTCCTTATTTCAGCAATTTTGAGCATTAGATCTCTCTAGTTCTTCTCAAGTTGGTCAATCTTCTCCTCCATCTCCTTCACCGTGTTCTCCAACTTCTTAACTTTTTTTTCTGTGTCAATATCTTCTGAGCACATGTTTGCCAACTTCAATTGTTCAGGGAATGGTTTGAATTCACCCAATTTCATATTATGATACTCCTCCTCTGTTGGCATGATTTTTCTTATTTTTATCTGCATGTCAATTTGTTAGATAATAAAAGCATTTTTTAGGATAAATAGTGAATCATAGTATTAATAAAATAAAACATCTTTTTATCAACAGAAACTGGTCCCTACAAGATACCTACCAGTTTCATTAAAGATTCTTAATTTTTTTTATTTTTTTCCTCTTTAATACATGGTACCTATATGTTTCATACAAAATATTACTAGATAATTTTTATTTTTTTTTAAAATGGAGTACTTACCAAATGTTGGCTGAAATTGAACAAAATGTTTTCCATGCCAGCAGTCTTCAAGGTTGTGTTTTTAGGCCTCCACATGAAGAACCTCTCTTTGAATTCCTCTCCTTTCTTCATATTTATTCTCTCACAAACCACACCTTCGCAAGGTTCATATACCTCATAGAACTAGACCTGGAAAACCATTGGGAAGCCAGTTATCACGTATGACTGTTTTGTGCCTATTTTCCTCATTGGTAATTTTAGTCCATTTATTATTTCCTGGTAAGATAGGCTCCCCCAAGTTACTTTTGTGTAGTTGCCTGAGTATACTGAATCAAAGTATTTCAACAGGATTTTGCTGCTCGGTTCATTCCCCATCAGGTAGCAGTTTATGAAGTACACCATCGCGAGGATGAAGTAGTCATCTTCATTTTCAACCTTGACCCTAGTTCTCTAACTCTGATCTATCAGATTTGGCTACCTCAGAACATTCTCCATCATTGTTTTTATGATGGTTCCTTTGTTTTTGGGGAAATACTTATTGCTGAAGTCAGCTGATTCATCCGTGTCTATCATCTTGTAGTTGTCCTCCACCATTATCGGTAGGCTTGAGATTGGTATAAAATGTTCCATCCCAAAGTGTACAGGCTAACCTCCAAGCTCTATGTACATGCAATCCTTGTTTTCTAATCTATCTCCCTGATTAGCAAATTGTGCAGTAGGTTCTTATATGCCTTTATCGTGTTTTGTTTGAAGAATTTCCCAAAGATAGAATCCTGCATCCTATCAACGATGTTATTCAAAGCATTGTCTACAATGTACTCGATGATGGATTGGTTTGAGACGACTTTAGCTCCGGTAGTGTATTTTGACCCCCTTAGTAGGACAAGATTGTATGGCTGCACATTTGTGGATTTTTCATTTTTCATTGTTAGACATCATATTTATGAACAAGATATAGAGTTCATAACACATACATACTATGTTTCTGTTTCCTAAATTTTTCATCTTCATACCAGTTACATACCACTTTCAGATTTCAGTTTGCAACTTCATACCAGTTAGATAAAAGTTACACACCACTTTTTGAATTCGGTTTGCAACTTTATACCAGTTATATACAAATTTTCCTACAATAATTTTAGCAGGTCTTTCCTATCAGTTTCCTACAATCAGTTAGTTTTTAATAACTAACCTATATTTCTGTTATTTATGTTTTACTTATTTCCTTATTTAGTTTCATCCAAAACACTTTTTTTCTGACTTTTCAACTTTATACCAGTTAGATACCAGTTACATATCATTTTCTGAATTCGATTTGCAACTTCATACTAGTTAGATACCAGTTACATACCTCTTTTTTGAATCTGACTTGCAACTTCATACCAAATATATACCAATTTCCTACAATTAGTTAGTACTAGTTTTTAATAACTAACCTATATTTCTCCTATTTTTGTTTTACTTGTTTCCTTATGTAGTTTCATTCAAACACTTTTTTTTTCTGAGTTTTCAACTTTATACCTTGTAGATACCAGTTACATCCCACTTTTTTTAATCCGGTTTTCAACTTCATACCAGTTATATACCAGTTTTCTACAATTTAGCAGATCTTTCCTTCCAGTTAAATATCAATTTCCCTATAATCTGTTTTCATAACTAAATCATATTTTTTCTAGTTTATTTTACTAGTTTCTTATGTAGATTCATTCGAACCATATTTTATACACTTTTTTTCGAGTTCTAAACTCTATACCAGTTTGATACCACTTTCTGGATTCGGTTTCCAAATTCATAATAGTTAAATATCAATTTCCTACTATTAGTTTTTAATGACTAATTCATATTTTTCTATTAGTTTGTTTTACTTTTTTTTCTTATGTAGTTTTATCCAAACAACTTTTTCTACACTTTTTTCTGAGTTTTCAAGTTCATACTAGTTAGATACTGTAGAGATTACAGAGAGAGAGCTAGAGAGATTAAAGTATATTTCCATTAGAAATCAAAAGAGGTTTTATAGTGAATCAAAAAGAAGTAGATGCTGAAGATGAATAGATTCAACCTTATATACAAACGTCTTTAGTTAACCTTAAGCAGTAAAAGTCTATTATACCCTTAACTGCTAAATTAGCAAACTCTAACTCCAAGTTGTTAGTTCTAATATCCCCCCGCAATCCAAGCATGTTAACAAAAATAGATTGGCTTGAATACATAATTAAGTACAGAGAAAATAAAAAATAACTACTGAATTGAAATAAGATTAAGTCTTTGAACTTGTTTTGAAAAGTCAAGAGCATGCAATGCTTTTGTCAAAATGTCAGCTGTTTGTTCCTTTGATGAGACACTCATTAGATGTACCACTCCTTGCTGTAGTTTGGTTCTAACAAAATGACAGTCAATGTCAAGTGTTTTGTTCTTTTATGGAATACTGGATTCTTAGATATATGTATTGTTGATGTATTATAACAAAAGAGAAGGGCTGGAATTTCTGTTGAGACTTCTGAATCTTTAATTAAGTATAAAATCCACTGAATTTCTGCTGTAGTTGAAGCCATTGCACGGTATTCTGCTTTTGATGAACTTCTTACCACTGTGTTTTGTTTCTATGATTTCCATGATATTAATGAATCACCTATGAACACATAGTATCCTGATACAGATTTTCTTGTATCCTGACAGTTGCCCTAATCAAAATCTGTAAATGCTTTCACTTTTGTGTTGGTATTTGATGGATAGAAGACACCCAAAGTAGGTTTCCCTTTCAGGTATCTGAGAATTCTGTAAGCTGCTGATAAGTGACCTTCATGAGGAGTATCAAGAAATTGAGAAAGCTGTTGAATTACAAACACAATGTCAGGTCTTGTGTTTGCTAGATATAGGAGTTTCCCTATTAGTTTCCTATAGTTTACATTATCTTTGAGCTTTGGTGTAAGGTTGTAATCCTTCTTCTCTGTTGTTATTGGAGTAGTTGTTGGCTTTGACTCCAGGAAACCAAATTCTGCAAGTAAATATAAGTAATACTTCCTTTGATATATATATATATATATATATATATATATATATATATATATATATATATATATGCCTTTCTTATTTCTGTAAACTTCAATACCCAAAATGTATTTTAATTTCCCTAGATCTTTAATGCCGAAGCTCATATCTAAGCTTTTCTTTTATTTCTTTTATTGCACTTTCATTATTTCTAGCTATAATAATATCATCAACATATACAATTAAAGAAATAAAAATATTTTTATCCTTCTTTACGAAAAGAGAGAGGTCTGCCAAAGATTGCTTAAAACCTTTATTTATTAATGAATTAGTAAGTTTTGAATTCCATTGCCTACTAGCCTGTTTAAGGCCATATAAAGATTTCCTCAGCTTGCAAACTGGATTCTGAACATTACTAGATATACCTTTAGGTAACTCCATATATATTTCTTAATATAAATTACCATGCAAAAATGCATTATTAATATCCAGTTGCTCTAAGAACTAATTGTTTTGTGCTGCTAAAGCTAACAAAACTCTAATTGTGGTAATTTTGGCAATAGGAGAAAAAGTCTCAAGATAGTCTATTCCATGTTATTTAGTGTATCCCTTAGCAACTAACCTAGCTTTGTACCTCTCAATAGTTCCATCTGATTTCCTCTTAATCTTAAAAACCCATTTACAACCTATTGGCTATTTATTTTAAGGTAAAGATACAATATCCCATGTCTTATTTTTCTCTAAAGCTTCTAGTTCATTCTGAATAGCATGTATCCATTCTTCTTTCTTAGATGCAACCAAATATGTCTTAGGTTCTATTTTTACATTTAAGGCTAAAGAATAAAATTTATGTTCAGTAGACATATTTTCATAAGATAACACTTTAGACAAAGGATATAATTTCTTAATGTCAAGACTTACAGTGGATTGACCTTTAACAAGAGCACAATGATAGTCATTCAAATATGTGGTTTGTTTGTGAACTCTGCCTCTTTTGCTCTTGATTACCTCATTTGACTCATCGCAGCCTTGTAAAGCATCCTCTGCATTATCCTGCAACTCTGTATTTTCTACATTTTTATTTATCAAACTCTGCACATCAACTTCATCAACCTCATATGGAAAAACATGTTCAAAAAATTTAACATTTCTTGAAACCACAACCTTAGTACTTTGTAAAAAAAAATTCTATAGCCTCCTTTCATTCCATTCTCATAACCCAAAAACACACCTTTTTCAGCTCTATCACTGAATTTGGTCCTGTTTCTACACAAGGTACTCACATATACAAGGCAACCAAATGGCTTTAAGTCACTATAAACTAGTTCCTTTTTATATAAAACTTCAAATGGACTCACATCTTTCAACAAGGGTGTAGGAATTTTGTTAATTAAATGAATTGCATGAGCTATGAAAAATTCCAAAAAGAATATGGCAATTTACTCTGCACTTTTAAACATCTTGCCACAATTAAAATGTGCTGATGTTTCCTCTCAACTACATCATTTTGCTGTGGAGTTTCTACACAAGATTTCTGATGAATGATTCCATTATTTCCATAAAAGTCATTAAGATTAAAGTCTGGCCCATTATCAGATATAATGGCTTTTATTGAAATTCCAAATTGATTCTTTATCATGAAATAAAACTATTGAACCATTACTGAAGTTTCACCCTTATGTTTTAATGGCATAACCCAAGTGAACCGACTATAATCTTCTACAACAGACAAGAAATACCTCGAACCATTTAAAGACACCATTGTAGGACCCCATATATCAACATGAATCAAATCAAATAAAGCATTTGAAACTTAATTTGAAACTGAAAAAGGAAACCTTTTCATCTTAGATTGTTGACATATATCACAAATAAAATCAGAAGGCATATTTACATCAGGAAATTTTTTATTTATTATTGATAACCTACTCATTAAGCAATATCCTAATCTATAATGCCATAAATCTTCCTGGTTACATTTAGCAGAAGCCACAAACCTATTTATACTAATTACAGGATGATCAAGATGATATAAACCATTCTTTTCTCTAGCTGAACCAATCCTCTTCTTGGTAAGGATATCCTGTATAAAACAACATGTAGAAGAAAATACTAATTCACAATTCATTGTTGTTACCAACTTAGTAACGGACAACAAATTGTATGCAAAAGTGGACACAACAAGCACATCATATAAAACAAAGCTTTCATTGAAATGCAAATTCCCTTTGTGAGTAGCCTATAATCTAGTATTATTTAGCAAAAGTACAAACCAATTATTAACAATAGAAGCTTTAGATAAAAAGTTCAAATCATTAATAATGTGACAAATGGCACCAGTATCAACAATCCAAGTATTTTGAGTTAAAGAAATACCTGTTTCTCCAGTGTTGTTACTAGAGCTTGCTTGATTAACAAATTCAGTCTTTACTGCCCCTGCAAAAATCTGATTTCCACTATTGAGCTGAGCCTGAGTTTGAAGAAGCTGAGATAATTGATTAAGTTGCTCTTAAGAGAATACAGTTGGAGTATTTGAGATTAAATTTAGTACATTTGTCAAACTCAACTCTATATTACCACTTCCAACAGAATTATAACCACCATTACCAAAAGCATCATTGCTTATATAACTCTCATTTTGAGTACCACAAAACACTTCCTGCTCATAAAAATCTTGATCAATCTCCTCAAACCTAGCTGCTGCATTAGCTCTACTAAACCTAGACTTGAAGTTCGGTGGATATCCATTCTTTTTCCAATAGTTAACCACCAAATGATTTCCATAACAATATGAACACAGACCTTGCTTACCATTGCCAAAACCTCTTTGCCTATGAAAAACATTCCCAAAACTTTGACTATTCCCTTGAAAATTATTATCCCCAATATAACTACCCTGACTTTGAATACCATTATTAAAACCTTTACTACTACTTCCTGTAGCAAACTTATTAAAAGAACCATTATTCGAATAATTTTCCTTCCTCACAAGAGAAGCTATTTCTTGAATTCCATTCTATTTATCACTCCCAACACAAAACTCTCTCTCATATTGCAGAACCAAGGCAAACACTCTATTCATAGTTGGAAGGGGATCCATCACCATTATTTGACATTTAACATTAGAAAGAGATGAATTCAGTCCCTTCAAGAAACAAATTACTAAATTTATCTCCTGCTTCTTCCTAATTAAAGAACTTATATCACAATTACATCCCTCACAATGACAAACCGGTAAAGGTATTTAAGCTAATGAATTCATCCCAAAGAACCAGTAGACTAGCAGAGAAATCAGTGACAGACCTATTACCTTGAGACAAAGTGAACAACTCAGCTTGAAGTTCTACCATTCTATATACATCAGGCTGGGCAAAACGCTCCTTGAGGTTGTTCTATAATAACTCTGCAGACTCAAAGACTATTGCCGTCTACGTGATAGAAGAACTCAACGAACGAAGCAACCAAGAAAGCACCATGTTGTTAAATCTTCTCCAGGAGCTAAAAAGATTATCATTTACAGCTGGTTTCACAATGGTACCATCCACAAATTTGAACTTATTCTTAGACATGAGGGCCATTTTCATGCTGCGAGCCCAAGAATGGTAATTTCCCCTTTCCAAAAGTGGTGAAACAAGAACAAGAGACGGGTCCTCCCCAGGATGCAAATAATATGGACTATTCTCATCCATCCTGACATTAGCTTTGTTCGCTATGAAGAAACAAGAAGAAAGATTCTGCCAATTCCGAGAACAGAAGCGAATTCGAAAGAAAATCTAAAGCAGATCAGTTTCAAACTTCATACTAGTTATATACTAGTTTCAAAATAGATCTATCGTACTAGTTTCCTTTCTATAGTTTTATCAAACAATGACCTCACATTTATGGATTCGTGTATTTACCTCTTGTAGATTCTGATTTTCTTTCCTTGTTTGGAGTTGAGCTTTATCTTTTTTGGTTTTTTTCGATTCTGATTTGTCTTGTTTGACTTGTTCTACTTTCTTATGTTCCATTGTTCCTGTATTTCGCGAAAAAATTCTATGTTAACAGAAATTATTCGATAATTGAACTAGATTTTAGTTTTCGAAAATTGAAAATACTTACTGTAATCATTGAGATGAGTTTGTGCAGAAGGTGAAGATGAAAGAGTTGGAGAATCGAAATTGCTTGAAGTTTATGGTTAGGTGAGTTGAATGGTTGTAGAAAATTTGTTTGAATAGCTAGGTTTTCTAGGCAGGAGAAGTTGAGGATGAGAGTTGGATCGTGAGAATGAGAGTGTGATCGTGAGGATGAGAGTGAGAACGAGGGAGAAAAACGATTATACCGTGTATGGAGCATATAGTAGTTGAAAGATTTAGGTGGAATATAAGAATTGAAAGTACGATTCGGACAAAATAGTTAGGGCAAAAGACTTGGGTTGAAATTTCAACCTATTTATAAAATTTTCCTTTTACAGAATCCCTAGCCACCCATGATCTAACCATTCTTCTACATCTGTAAGGATTCGAAAACATTGTGGAGTTGCAGATCCACTTAAAAAGGAAGGAACGACATATCCAACAGGTTCGCCTTCTACAATTGGCTTCGACTGAATCAGGTTTTTCCATTTCTTGATTTCATTTTGCGTTTATTACTGACCGTGAATAACCTCAATTCTTGGGTTTTCATTCCATTTATTTGTTCCGGGTTGCAGTAAATGTGTTATCTTGTAATTTGTAATTGCTATTGTGTCGAGAAGCCTTAATTCTCAAAACTTTCATTGAGATGTTTCATGTTAGTATTTTAGCGATTTTGGTGTTCGTACTCTCCTTTGGTCGTTTATAAACGTTTTTTCAGATACGTTTATTTCTTACACTTATCGGGTTATCGCCAAAGAACATGTAATTCGGATTCAGGGCATATTGGGAATTGAGAGAGACGTGCTATCACTGGAATGAGTTTATTATTGAAAGAGGCAGCTTTATCACTGATATGCACATGTTCAATAAGATTCTAGTGATAGCACATGCCTATTTGTTTGAGAAGCGAATTGATTAATTGAAGTTTTAATTGCTAGAATTTGTTTGAGATTCGTCTGTGAATTTGGTGGCTAAGGCTAAGAATTTATTATTAGTAAGGTGCAAGTAGTTATAGTTGTTTTGTCTCCATTTTTTTATTTTCCGAGTTATGTGAAAATTCAGGAATGGTTGATCGAAAAGGGACCTTTTAACATAACGTTATTTGTAGTGTTTGCATATACTTTATGCACTCAATTTTTGTAAGTACATACCTTAATTTATTTTTTTTTAATCTTTCAGGGAGTTTGATATTTCTAGTTGTTGGAAGTTAGAACATTAGTCATGGTGGTTCTCATGAAAGTTATGTGAAACACCAGTTGTATGATAATTAATGCTTTTTTCTTCAACTATGATTATACTGCTAGTGTTACTTTGTTATAATAATCAGATTAAAATACTTTATTTTGGCCACACATGTACATGCTTGCTGATCTGATATTTTTTACAAGGATACATGACAATGGTTATCAAAGTTTAGAAGCTGAAAAGTACACGTTTTGATGGGCAAAAACCTAAAACTTCTAGCCTCTGCAAGCAAGTTTTTTGCTCTACCGATTGACTTCTTTCCTTCCGCATTTATTTAAATTCCAAGCTTTTTTGTTTACCCCTGATTCCTTATTTTACAATGTTTTGGATTATGATCTATTAAGTTTTTATACTTTTTCCATTATTGTTCTACGATTGATCCATTTCTCTGTTTGATGCCAATGAGAATGTATCAATAGCTACTTTCATGTTTAATTGTTGTAACAAATGTACACAGAGTATAATCAAATAAACAAAATGTTGCGTGCTAGTCTTTTAGCTTCATTAAAAGTTTGAAGATCCATATAAATGTTCATCTCCTTCGGCAATCAGGTGAACATTTGAATCTGCAGTAAGATCTCCAACAAAGCTTTGTCAAAAGGTTGAATGTGGAAACTATGTCACATTAAAATACATACGCAGGGCTTGCACTTGTTGATGCTGTATTTCAATTCCACCATATTATTATTTTGTGACTTTCACGTCAATGATATATATGGAATGATTGTGTCGGAATGAAGGCATAGTGAAGATGAAATTGTGCAATTAAGGGGGGATACAAATATGAAGAATCATGCCTCTACTTGGTTCATAGTATGTATCAAATACTCATAAATTTTGCAGTGGATGGAAGAAGGCCTAATGTAAATAAAAATTCTATTGGATTTTGTATATTTTTTTATTTCGTTGCAAAAATAATGTAAAAACAATATTTATTGTAATATTGTTATTTTATATAATTGTCACTCTTTTGGAATCTAGTTAATTTATTTACAAATTACAAGTATATTATCACTTTATGATAATATTTTTATTCTAAATTTTCATGTGTGACAATAATAGTATCAGATTAAAATTGTAACAAACTGATGAATGGTGACATGAAAAGAAAGTTGAAAAGGATAAGAATATGTTACAATTCATATATTCTCACTTAACTGCCTTTATATGACAGTTAATATCGTTACGCATACCTTTTCTTGTGACAACTAATTAATTTTCATATGGGTTGAGTTCAAATTACCAAATATTATGTGACAAGTAGTTTTTTATGTGACAATTAATATCATCGCAAATACCTTTTTCGGTGACAACTAAATAATGTTATCATATGTGTTGAACCTAAGTTAAAAGTATTTCACGTTACTTAAAACGTTTTGAAAATAACAAATTGTTTGGGATAGTGAAATTAATTAAGTACTAAGTAGACTCTTAATTAAGCAAGTTTACTTGAGTTTGTTTAAGGGAAAATAACTCAGTATACTAAGTTTTAATTAACTTATGGCTTAGAGTAAGAAAAGCTGTGTAAATTTGAATATTACATAGTTTATAAGATATAGACCTAGTGAAGCTATGTAGCTTTTATTTATTAAAAGCTTAGTTCTTTGACATAGAGAATAAAATAACACATGTGCCTTTAACGTTGTCTGTGAGAGACAAAATATACCTTTGATGTTTTTTAGGAGAAAAAGCGCTGAAATTAAAGAAGATATTTCAAGTGATCCTCACAATGAAAAGGTGTCAGTACGGAATGTTGGGTATTCCACGCTAAAGTCCAAGATAAAAGGGATCTTTTGACATGCGTCGTTTCTTAGTGTCTCCGCGTAACTCTGCAACGTCAGCAATTAGACAAATCACAAGTCTCCACGTTGCATCTCGTGCAACTCTATATTAGAATAGAATTGCTTGAAGAAACAATTTTTTGTCCCATCAAGATTAACGGTTTAATCTCACACTTCGACGTTCGAATTCTTTGTCTCTAAACGTCTTGGAATATGTTTCAAATGGACAAATTCGAAAGCTGTGAAGAGAAGAGAAATTGAAGAACATGTCAGGATAAAAAGTTTGCAACGGCTACTTCCAAGACCTTCAAGTATAAATAGAAGACTGAAGCAGACATTCAAATTTGGTGAATCACCTCAAATTTCTTAAAAGCTGAAATGCTATCAAAATATTCCCAGCATTCAAAAATTCCAAATCAAGCATTCTAAAGCAAATGCAAATCGATCAATCTATTTGTAATAGAGAGAATCAAATCATAGATTTAACATTGTAAAGGATTCAACGATTTTTGTAAGTTGAAATCCTTAGTTCATATTTCTTATTCAAATTTGAGTAACAGTTTAGGAAGGGTACCTAAACTGTGGTTTGAGAGGTAGTTATAAAGGAATGTACTTTTGATAATCACTTCTACCCGTTGTAAAGGCTTCTCTAGAAGGAATAGAAGGAAAGAACATTAGTGGATTAAAGCTTGGAAAGGAATATGGGAATGGGAGGTAGGCTTGGGGCCGAATTAGGATAAAATCTTAGGTGTTAAGTTTCTAACCTTTGTCATCTTTCTTTATAGCGTCTTGCTCATACATCATTCTCTTTATTTTAATCATTAAGCTTGAAAAACCAATCCAAGCTAAGTAAAGTACTCAATTGAGATTGAAAAAAAACTAAGTCAGCGAAGCTGAGTAGTTTACAGTTTTTACACCTGCACTTATCACAAATTTCTCAATATTCATCTAAAAACTGAATTTGGAAAATGAATTTCATAAAGACTAAAAAGAACTAAGTAACTGCATTCACCCCCTCTATTGTGTTATTTAAGCTATTTCGGACCAACAAGTGATATCAGAGTCAGTTAAAGATCCTTATGGCTTATAATAACTTTACTTCTGGCTCTGGGAAAACTACACTCCTTAAAGAAGGAATGTCTGTAACCAGGCCTCCACTCTTTGATGGTTAACATCACACATTTTTGAAAAATCGCATGAAAACTTTATACAATCTCAAAGCATACAAGCATGGCTAGCCATTGAGCTTGACCCCAGAATTCCCACAATTGCGCGGAATGGGGAGATCTAGAAGACTATGATGATGCTGACCTTAGGCTTCTCAAAAGAGAATGTGGCAGCCATCAATTACTTACATTATGCGCTAGATCTATTAGAGTAACAAGGTCTTAGGCTGCAAGACAGCGCAAGAAATCTGGAGAAAGCTGAAGATCACCTATGAGGGGCTCGACAAGGTCAAGGAGTCCAAGATCAACCTCATGCTCAAAGAGTATGAGATGTTCTATATTGGCGCCAGCGAGGGTATTCAATCTATGAATATCAGGTTCATTAATATCATTAATGAACTAAAGAGATTAGACAAGGAGTTCACCGAAGAAGATATGGTGAAGAAGACTCTCTACACTCTCACTCTTGAGTGGGATTCCAAGAAGAGCGCAATCGAGGAAGCTCATAACCTGAAGACCTATAACTATGATGAACTTATAGGCACCCTGCTGACTTAGGAAATGTCCCTGAGGTAATATATCGATGACTCCAAAAGGATTAAAGGCAAGGAGAAAGAGGGCAAAACCACTATTCTGAAAGTTGACTCATCAAACAAATCCACCAGTAGTGATTTAGATGAGCAGATGGCACTTTTGATTAGGTGATTCAAGCGCTTCATGAAGAAGGAAGGGAAATTCCACAAGAAGAAATTCCTTAGCAAAACCAAGCCAACTCAACACCGGTCCGGAGCTGAGGAAGGATTAAGGAAGGAACACAACAAAGATATAAAATACTTTGGCTGTGGCAAGAAGGGACATATTCAGTTGTCCTGTCCTAAATCCAAAAAGGAGTGATTCAAGAAGAGGTTCACCAAGAAAAATGAGGCACTTGCTGCCACTTGGAGCAATTCAAAAGAGTCTTCATCATTTGATGAAGAAGTTACCGATTCTACCAACCTCTGCTTGATGGTGATTGAGAATGAAAGGGGCGAGAGCTCGACATATGCTTCTAAGAGTAACTCATTCGCTATTGACTCTGAAGATGAGTGCAATAAAGGGAAAACCCACAACCTGAGGTACATCCTGAAATCCCTTTGTCAATAGAAGAATTCACCCAGGTACTCTATGATGTGATGAAGTTGACTAACAAGTCTAGCAAAAATATCAAAGAGCTAGTGAAGAGAAGTGAATATTAGGAACATACCATTGCTTCCTTATCTTTTAATGTTCTCTTTCTCAAAGAAAAAGCTAAATATTATGAATTTCATAACAGCAAGCTCACTAAGTGATTAGATGAGTTGATTGCTGAGATAACAGCTTTAAACGAGAAACGAGATTCTCCTCCAACCAACAGTCCATCTTCGAGTAACCAAACTCGCAATTCTAAGAGGAAGAATTCCTCTAAAAAGAAGAAAGCAAGCTATCTGAAAGCAAAAGCAGCATGTGGTTTTTATAGTAAAGCTTGATATGCTATAGTAATGTGTAGGTAAAAAAATGGTTATTATGATGAGTATGACTAGACTAATCTAAACACTGCTAATAAGGGAGGACCCAGCTCGAAAGCATGAGTACCTAAGAAAACGTAATTGTTTTGCAGGTGAGCCTAAGTTTCGCTGATGACACTGGAATGTGGTATTTGGATAGCAAATGCTCTAGGCATATGATGGGAGATGAAAGTCAGTTCATCTCATTGGAGCGTAAAAGGAATAGAAGTTTCAGTTTTAGAGATAACTAGCATTGTTGGTGTTTCTCCTTCAAGATATCTCTAGTCAAAGGATTTAAGTTCAACTTGCTAAGTGTAGCTCATCTTTGTTACAAAGGTAGGAAGGTTACATTCGACTCAGCAGGTTGCTTAGTTATTGACTGTAAGACTAACTCAATTATACTCTTTGCTCCTAGAATTAATAATGTGTATATGATTGATCTATCCCTAGGCTCCATTAATGTTTATCTTGTATCTAAGGAGGATAATTTGTGGCATTGTCACAGAAGGTTGGGTTATATAAATATGAACATTCTATCTAAACTAGCCAAAAAGTAACTAGTTATGGGTTTACCCAGTATCAACTTTGAGAAAGATAGACTTTGCTCAGCTTGATAGCTTGGTAAGCAAGTTAAAAAATAATTTAGGTCTATAAATAATGTAGTGACTAAGAGACTATTGGAGCTCCTCCACCTAGATCTATTTGGTCTTGTTCAACCTATAAGCATGAGCGAAAAAAGATTCTCATTAGTGGTTGTGGATGACTTCACAAGATTCACTTGGGTAGTCATCCTGAGTAGCAAAGATTAAACCTTTGAGTCTTTTGTCAAACTCAGTAATCAGATAATGAACGCACTAGGAACTAAAATCAGTAGAATTCGAAGTGATTATGGATGCAAATTCGAGAACTTTCATTTTGAAGAATTCTATTCAGCGCATGGTATTGACTATAACTTTTCTGCTCCTTATACTCCTCAATAAAATGGGGTTGTAGAAAGGAAGAATAGAATCATAGTTGAAATGGCTCGATCCATGCTGAGTGATAATAATATACCAAAGTACTTTTGGGGAAAGTTGTATACACAACCTATTATATCTTGAATCGGGTTTTAATTTTCCCAATTCTTGAGAAGACACCCTATGAGCTTTGGCGAGGGTGCAAGCCTAAGATTGGTCATCTTAGATCATTTGGTTGTAGGTGCTTCATTCTTAACACCAAGGAATAGCTAGGAAAGTTTGATCCAAAGGTCGATGAAGGTATCTTTCTAGGTTTCTCAACTAACACCTGGGCTTATAGAATATATATCAAGAGAACCGGCTTAATAGAGGAGTCTATGCATGATGATTTCGATGAAACTAACAATGCAGATAGATGACCATTTAATGAAGATGAAGGAATAATCCAACTAGAGTATCAACTTAGAATGCCACAATCAGTGCTTCCCAACCCATCACAAGAACTTGAAACTGAGGAACTTAAAGCCGACAAAGATCTTTCATTCAACTTCAACGAAGAAGAATATCAAGCTCAGCTTCAACAACCAGTGCATAGACTCTAGTTGTAGATCTTAGTTTTCTAAGAGAGATTAGGACTCATCGTAATCACGCTCTCGATAGCATTATTGATGATGTTCATAATCATGTGATGACACGAGGTCATCTCAACAAAAAGATGAGCCATCCAACATTCATCTCATTAATTGAACCCAAGAAGTTCGAAGATGCAGAAGGAGATGATTATTGGATGATCACGATGCAAGAGGAGCTAGATCAGTTCAAACACAATTATGTTTGGGATCTAGTTCCAAAGCCCTAAGGAAAATCAATTATCGGCACCAAGTGGGTTTTCAAGAATAAGCTTGATGAAGATATTGTTGTCAGAAAAAAGGCCATGCTTATTGCTCAAGGCTATAATTAGCAAGAAGGCATAGATTATGACGAAACCTATGCTCTTGTAGCTCAGCTTGAAGGAATCAGGATCCTTTGTTCTTTCACATCTCATATGAACTTTAAATTTTTTTCAAATAGATGTCAAAAGTGCATTCTTGAATGGCTTCATTCAAGAGGAAGTTTATGTAGACAACCTCCAGGCTTTGAAGATCCGAAGAATCCTGAGCATGTTTATAAATTGAAGAAAGCTCTCTACAGATTGCAGCAGGCTCCAAGAGCATGGTATGAGAGGCTGACCAATTTCTTTATCAGCATAGGTTATGAAAGAGGGAAAGCAGATATGACTCTGTTTATTTGGTGAAAGAAGGAAGATGTGTTACTTGTCCAAATCTATGTGGATGATACCATCTTTGGAGAAACTGATGAGAAGTTGTGGAAGGATTTCAACAAGCAGATGAAGAGAGAATTTGAAATGTCAATGATGGGAGAGATTAACTTTTTCCTTAGACTTCAAATCAAGCAAGCTGAAGATGGAATCTTCATCAGCCAAGTAAAGTATGCCAAAGAAGTCCTAAAGAAGATTGATATGGTGCATTCGAAGCCAATGACCATTCTCATGGCCACTAACATAATCTTGAGTAAGGATAAAGATGGTAAGCCTGTAGACAACAAGTTCAATAGAGGTATTATTGGTTCTCTCCTTTACTTAACTGCTAGTAGGCCTGATATTCAATATTCTGTGTGCTATTACACATGCTATCAAGCTGACCCTAGCGAATCTCACTTAACAACTGTTAAGAGAATTCTCTGATACTTGCAAGGTTCTCTTGATGCAAATATGTGCTATCCCAATAGCTCAGATTTCACTCCTAGAGGATTCATGGATGTTGATTATAGCAAAGATAAGCTCGACAGGAAAAGCACCACAAGAGGATGCCATTTCCTTGGAGAATGCCTTATCTCATGGTATAGCAAGAAGTAAACTTTTGTTAAGCTAAGTACAACTAAAGCCGAGTACATGGCTATAGGAAGATGCATAGCACAACTGCTATGGATTAAGCAATAATTGGAGAATTATGGTATAAAGTTAAAATGCCTTGAAGTTATGTGTTATACAAAAGCGTAGTTGACCTATGCAAGAATTCAGTTCAACATGGGAGGATGAAACATGTCAATATAAGACATCACTTCATAAGGGATCATGTGCTAAGGGGAGATGTCAAACTGAAGTATGTTCATTCAGAAGAATAGGGAGCTGACACATTCACCATACCTTTAGCCAAGGAGCAGTTCAATGTTCCAAGGCAGCTTATTGGAATGGCGAACCCCATGTGAAGAAAATTCAAGAAATTTGGCTAAGTGTTGAAAATCTAGCCTCAACTCAACCGAACGAGGTAATAAGTATTTAACATCATTTATATTTTTAAAGTAAAGTTGTTAGATTCAGTTTCACGATTAAAACTCAAAAAACCACTTTATTTAAAGGGTGTTTTTGAATTGGCATCGTTTGAAAACAAAACTCACCATTTTACTATATCGCTTAAATCCTTCTTAATCTCAGTGTTCATTTTCATCTTGTGTTTTGTGAGTGCCACTTATCATCTCCAAGTTGAAGGAGCCTATATAAGCGTCAACATGCTGGAGAGAGAAGGTTACCTACAATTTCAAAATCTCAAGCTTTTTTTTTGCAAAGAACCCTAAATTTCTCTCATCTTTCAATCTCTCTCAATTGAAAATGGCAAACACAAGAAAGACCCTCAAGATCCTAGGTGTATAAAAGAAGAATATTTATGTGCATATTGATGGTACTATGGAGAATATTATTTTCCCACATAGAACCGTCTTCATCAAAATTGACTGGCTAGAGAATCAAGACTTTGGACCAATATATGAAGTGGATTATGAAGGACTTTTTCTGAATAAGTTCATGCATAAGGTCATCAAACAAAAAAATCTTAGTTAATATCTATTGTTAGAGGGACCAGCCATCAAAAGCCTGATCAAAGGTTTCTACCAGAATTTCTACACCATCCAAGGCCACAATGATGTTCTACTAGTAGAATTCAACAATACTTCCTACTTGATTTATGCGGAGCTGGTGGCAAGTCTTCTTAACATGCCACCAAAGGGTACAAAATTACGTAGAACTAGAGATGAAAATCAAGTCAGTGTCTCAAAAGAATGGGAGCTCACTACTTATTATGGATCTGGAGAGATATTCGCTTTAGGGATGAGCTGGGAAGCTAGGGCTTGTCATGAGTTACTAGTTAAATTAATTCTGCCCAAGATAGGATTCTTAAGTAGATACACATACTTCAAGAGGTGTGTGGTCTACTATATGGTAGAAGGCAAGCCATTTAATAGGCCAGTGTTGATCTTTCATCACTTGACCAAAGTCACTACCATCTACCATTACAGTTATTTGATCACCACCCTCATAAAAGCTATGAGGATAGATGTTTCGTCATTCGTCGATGGACCTTGTGAAATAGTAATTCCTGTAAAGAGGACTCTGGATATGCCCCACTTTAGCAAACTGAAGAACAAGCAGGTTCATACCCGCAACACTAAGGTCCAAGATTTTAAAATTAAGAAGGCTGAAGTAAAACCCACTATGTTCCCTAAAAAAACGTGCTCAAGGAAGATGAGGACACTTTTGTAGTTGACTTAAAAGGGTCCATTGAGGAGACCACAAAGGTCATTCCTTTAACTGCTCAGTTGGAGCAAATTCCAACAGCATCTACTTCCTCTTCTCCAAAAGCAAAGGTTGGATCTCAAAGGGTTAGAGTTAGCCCAGCAAAATCAAGGGCAGGAAATACGTCTACCCAATCTCAATCCATGCCAAGGAACAAACTTGTACTTAGAGGGAAGCTAAGGTGAAATAAAAAGCTAAAGAGGAGGACGATGCTAGGGAACAAGAGGAAACCCTATGCTAGAAAAAGTGCAAGCTTAATGAAGCTAAGAATGATGTGGATAGGGAAGCTCTAAGAGAGGTAAAAAGAATCCTAAAACCATCAGTCCTGGTGCTGCCTCTCACATGGAAGATGTTATCTCTAAGGCAAGGGGTACCTAGTGCAAATGATCTGCCACTACTCGCCCAATAAAGAAAAACATCTAACTATTGAGTAGTGATGAGGATGTTGATGATGTAGAGATCATCAATCAGGAAGAATTTTCTCTTCCTGATTCTAACATCCCTAGCACAATTCACACTCAGACTGAGTCTCTTTTAACTCAGGCTGAGTTACTTGAGGCTAACCCATCCTTGGATATCAACCAACCCCCAAGTACCTATAAATCCTACCCCAATTTATTCTATAAATCATACACCTTCTTCTCTTATAAATCATGAAATCCCTTAGCCTGTAAATTCCTAAATTCCTAATTCTTCTGTAAATTCTCCTTCCCATTCACCTTCACATGTAAATTATCTTGTATACACTCCTTCTCCAAACCATTCCCAACAAAACACCACCCATTCTTCACCTCCTCTAAATACTCAAATAGCTCTCATTCCTTCTCCTGTAAAATCTAAACCAACCCCCACTTCTTCAAAAGAATCTGATCCTACCCTTTCTTCAAAACCAACCTCTACCCTTATAATCCCTTTGATTAGAGAAGTTCCTAAAGTCGAGAACTCCTCTCAGTAAGGAAAAGTATAAGAGGAGGTTGCTAAGGGAAATTTTACAGTCGATGAAGCAACTCCCTCCAACAGATTGCCAGTTCAAGAGGACTTGGCTAATTCAGCCATATTGGCTCAGAGTTGGCAAGGAAGAAATTCCTGACTCTCAAAACTAATGTTGAGTTGGATGGAGCAGTAATCCACATAGTATTAACTCAAGAATTGAAGGACTTGTCCATAAGATCTAAGGCTAAACTTTCGAAGTTTGATGTGCACTTAAGTATTCCCTCCGAATCGGTTTATTAAGAAGAATTTGAGAAGATTCAAGGAAGTTTTTACACCATTCACTATCATCTTGCAAAGGAGAGCGTGAAAAACCTTGTAAACAAGATGGCTTTTATTCTAACCAAAATCTCTAATTCTGCTGCTCAGCTTAAAGTAACTATCTACTCTATCCCTACGTCTAGTATTATTGCTAACATAGTAGTAGGAAAGATTCAAGGTAGTATAGACGCTTCTGCAGAGTAGCTGAGTAGCTTGAATGCCACATTGGCAACTCAAGCTACATAGATTCACAACATGCCAAAATAAAGAGAAGCACAGAGTCTAAAATTAGCGATCTATCCAAGGAGGTCAAAGTAACTAAAGACCTTAGACATAACATGTGTAAGCTAATGGAGAACATGTCCATGCTGATGATCAGCTATGATAAGAAGGTTGATAGGTTCATTAGGATAGTTAATGAGGCTGTTAAGAAGATGAAGAAACATGTGCTTAACATGGATGTGTTTGAAGAGAAATTTAACTCAGCCTGCAAGATCATAAATGATAACAATGATGATTCAATGAAGAAGGCATAGAAAGCTCTCCTCGAAGCTATAAGCAAACTCTTTCCTAAGCCAACTGAGTCTCTAGACTTGGAAAACGGTCTCTTAGTTCAAAAGAAATTGAATGCCCTAAAGGATCATCACTTTGATATGTAGAAGAATGTAGATCAATTGGTTAACACTATGATGGATGACTCAAGGGATATTGAATTCACAGTGAAGATTGAAAAATTTCTACCCTAGAATCATTGACATAGAAGCCAAGCTAAAGATAACACGTTCTGCTTCAAATTTCAGAGGTATTTTACAATGCTTTCAACAGTTTACTTGTCAAGGATTTGATCAAATCACTCATCTCACCTGATGCCACCATCTACTTCTTGAAGAACTTAGTGATCAAGACATCCTAACGCTAAAGGGAAAAGAGAAGCTTGAGCAAGACATATCTCCAAACATCATAGAAAAGCAAGAGGACTTCCAATCTGCTCTCAACTCCTTTAATCTATGTCTGGATCAAATTGTGAAAGGCTAGATAACAAAGCGCGTGAAAGTAGTTGAAGATACAACAAGGACAACACAACAATATTGACATTATCTTTCGTAAAGGCCTATATATCCTCAACCTCAACAACAAAAACAATCTCAACATCAACAACTTCTACAACAACAACATCAATAACACCATCAAAGCATCTATCCAAAAGGTAGTGGACCATCTTCTTCTCAATTTCGTATATAGCTTTATATATCTAAACTTGTAATAGTGTTTAAATGTAATCACTTAGTGTAGAACCCAATTTGTGTACTGCCTAATTTTTTATTATTAATGAAAATTCAAGTTTGTTTCTATCATAAAGTAAAGTGCTTCTTAACTTAGTATTTTTGCTATGTTATCTATGCTTAAACTATTGCAGGAATTAATGAAAAGACCAACCTCAAAGAAAAGCTGAAGTAAGACAAAGTCCACAATTCGATGAGAATTCCTTTCAGTATGGGGGAGTTAAGCTGACTGCAAAGAATCCGGGCAGTATGGGGGAGTCCACACTAACTAAGGAGTTCAGTCGACATGCGGAATCTTACATCATCTATCAGGTATCTCTATATCTTTAAACTATTTATTTAGGGGAGATGATTGAACCTAAGTTAAAAGTATTTCACATTACTTAAAACATTGTGGAAATAACAAACTTTATAGGCTAGTGTAATTAATTAAGTATTAAGTGGACTCTTATTTAAGCAAGTTTACTTGAGTTTGTTTAAGGGAAAATAACTCAGTTACTGAGTTTTAATTAAGTTATGGATTAGAGTAAGAAAAGTTGTGTAAAGCTGAGTATTACATAGTTTATAAGATATAGACTCAGCGAAGCTAAGTAACTTTTATTTATTAAAAGCTGAGTTCTCTGACACTTAGAGATAAATGGAAACATATGCCTTTAATGCTGTCCATGAGAGATGGAATATACCTTCGATGCATTTCAGGAGAAAAAGCGTTGAAATTAAAGAAGATATTTCAAGTGTTCCTCACAACGAAAAGGTGTCAGTACGGAATGTTGGAGATCCCTCGCTAAAGTCTAAGATAAACGGGGATCTTCTGACATGATTCATTTCTCTCGTTATCTCCACACAACTCTACAAAATTAGCAATTAGTCTAATCACAAGTCCCCATGTTGCATCTCGTATGCCTCTATATCAGAATGGAATTTCTTAAAGCAATGAGTTTCTGACTCATCAAGATTAATAGATTAATTTCGCACTTCAACGTTCGAATTCTTTATCTCTAAACATCCTAGATTTTGTTTCAAATGAACAAATTTGAAAGCCGTGAAGAGAAGAGAAATTGAAGAACATGTCAATATGAAAATTTTGCAACGGTTACTTCCAAGACCTTCAAGTATAAATAGAAACTGAAGCAGACACTCAAATTTTGTGAATCACCTCGAATTTCTTAAAGATGAAATACTGTCAAAATATTTCCAACATTCAGAAATTCCAAATCAAGCATTCTAAAGAAAATTTAAAGTGTTCAATCTATTTGTAATAGAGAGAATCAAATCTTAGATTTAACACTGTAAACGATTCAACAATTTTTATAAGTTGAAATCGTTAGTTCATATATCTTATTCAAACCCAAGTGACAGTTTAGGAAGGGTACCTAAACTATGGTTCGAGAGGTAGTTAGAAAGGAATGTAATTTCTATAATCGCTTCTACCCATTGTAAAGGCTTCTCCGCCTAAGGAAGGAAAGAAACACTAGTAAATTAAAGCTCGGGAAGGAATTCGGAGACTAGAGGTAGGCTCGAGGCTGAACCAGGATAAAATCTCAAGTGTTTAGTTTCTAACCTTTGTCGTCTATCTTTATAGCATCTTGCTCATACATAATTCTCTCCATTTAAGCTTGAAAACCCAATCAAAGCTGAGTAAAGTACTTAGCAGAGATTGAAGATAAACTAAGTAAGCGAAGTTGAGTAGTTTATAGTTTTTAGACCTGCACTCAGCATAAGTTTCTCAACACGAATCTAAAAACTGAACTTGAAAAAAGAATTTCATAAATACTAAAAAGAACCAAGCAACTACATTCACCCCCCCTCTGATGTGTTATTTAAGCTATTTTTTACCAACAATTTGGAATTAGTTCAAATATCAAATGTTATGTGACAAGTTTCTCTATTTGTGACAAGTAATTTTTTTTCGTTGCTACAAACATCGTAATAAATGAAAATAATGTGATAATGTAAATAGTGAAAGGAAAAAAAGTTGTAACTAATAAGTATATGGGACAAAAAAATAATCACAAAACCTATTATATGTGACAACAAATCAAAATTGCTACATGGTTTTAGTTCAAATATTATATTTTATATGACAAGATTCTCTATTTGTGACAAGGAGTTTTTATCTTAGTGACAATAAAATTTATAACATATGAAAATAATGTGACAATAAATTAGTGTCACAAATATTTCTATGTTTGTGAGAAATTTTTCTTGTTACAAATGCAAATACCTTGTGTGATGGATTTTTACGTGACAATCATCATGATAACTTTTTGCTGTCACATTTTAGTTTATGTGATAACTTTTTACTATTTAGTGACAACTTCCACCGTCACAAATAGCTTAATTTTTTTGTAATATAAGCATTATTGAAATTAAAAAAATTATTATCTTCTCTTTCTCACTTTGGGGCCAAGAAGAAAAGAGGCGACATGTGATTGAAACAAATAACTTAACTGGAAAACAAAATCGGGAATGGTTAGTTTTTCTTGGAAAATTCTTGAATTTCTGGAAAAATTCAAGAATTTTTCAAAAAAATTTAATATTTTTTCAAATAAAAAACTAATGTTGGTGATGAAAATGGCGAGTAGAGAGTGATGGTGAGGCGGAGAGTGTTGGTCCAAAACAACTTAATATAAACAGAAGAGGGGGGTGAATGCTATACTTGGTTCTTTTTAGATTTTATAACAATTCTTTTCCAAATTTAGTTTTTAAATTTGTGCTGAGTGAAGTGATCTGATCTAAGTTGAGTCTAAAAATAATAAACTGCTCAACTTTATTGGCACAGTTTTATCTTCTATTGCTGCTGAGTACTTTACTTAGCTCTTATTGGTTTTTCAAGCAAGACTTGGAAATAAGAGAGAATGATGAATGAGATGAAGCTATAAAGATAAGCTACAAAGGTTAGAAGCTTTAACATCTGAGATTTTATCATGGTTCAGCTAGCCTACCTCCAGTCCCCGAATTCCTTTGCAAGCTTTAATCCACTAGTGTTTACTTTCCTTCCTTAGGTGAAAAAGCCTTTATAACGGGTAGATACAATTATCAAAAGTACCTTCCTTTCTAACTACCACTCAAACACAATTTGGTTACCCTTCTCAAGCTGTAACTCAGATTTATGAAAAGAGATTACGAACTTAGGATTTCAACTTATAAAAACGTTGAATCCTTTACAATGTTAAATCTTAACTTATTATTCTCTATTACAAATAGATTGGAAGATTTTATGTTTGCTTGATTGCTTGATTTGGTATTTCTGAAAGCTGGAAATGATTGAACTGAGTTTCAGCTTTTTAAGAAATTCGAGGTGATTCACCAAGTTTGAATGTCTGCTTCAATCTTCTATTTATACTTGAAGTTCTTTGAAGTAGTTGTTGCAAACTTCTCGTTCCGACTTTGTCTTCAATTTATCTTCTTTGCATATCTTTCAAATTTGCTTGTTGGAAACAAATTCTAGGATGTTTAGAGATAGAGATTTCGAACGTTGAGGTGAGAGATTAATCTGTTAATCTTGATGCGTAAAACACTCATTTCCTTCAAGCAATCCGATCTAATAGAGAGTCGCGCGAGATACAACGTGGTATTCACTGAATGGTTAACTTGCTGATGTTGCAGAGTTGCGTGGAGACATTGAGAAATGACGCATGTCAGAGGATTCCTTTTGTCTTGAGGGATCTCCAAAATTCAATGCTGACACCTTTTTGTTGTTTGAACTATTTGAATATCTTCTTTAATTTCAGTGCCTTTTTCTCGAAAAGTATAAAAGAAATATTTCATTCCTCATAAAACCTGTTAAACACATTTGTGCCATTTATTTCTCCAAGTGTCCAAGTAACTCAACTTTTATAAATAAAAGATAACTCAGCGTCTATGAATGGATGACATGGAGCGATGGGCCTAGAGCGCGCTGTTTATAGGCACGGTCCTCCGGGGAGTTTATGTGAAACCCGGAAGGTTTGAAAGAGAAAACGAAAACATTTTTAAATTGGTCAAACCTGAATTCACCATCTCTTAGTGTAGAGTCGCCTCCTAGATTAGCTCTTCCAGGAATTAAGAGTCTTGTGAGGCTTAAAGTCTGGGGGACGGCCCACTAAGACACAGAGATTCGGGTTCGGGATAAGTTGCTTATTTCTTATTGGATCACATTAAATCACATATATAGAAAATAGTATTTCTTAATTGTGCATATTCGCACTTATGTCGTTTTTGAGTTATAATGTATGATTTAACGCACATACAAAAAGCAGTAAATCCATACATAAAGCAATAAATAAATGCGAAAAAGTAAAGATTAAAAATTACATAACCTCGGGGGATGCAACTGCCCGCCTAATCTATTAA
>CATIWQ010333663.1:0-10562 GCA_949673415.1 Euphorbia schlechtendalii | reverse complement strand
TTACGTAGGTATTTTTAGGAGTCAATAAAGAGAGACAAGGAGTACATCCTGTTGATCATTTGCCTGTTGCCTCAGCAAATGAATCAAAGTACTTGGATTACCTTTCTTGTGAATTACTTGGTTATTGCTATGGTTTGGCTTTATTAACATAGTGATAGATCAATTGTAATTAGATTCAAGATTAAACAAGTCTCTATATAATCTTTAATTGGTAAAAAGTTATTGTTTGTATTAGCGATTTCTGTATTACTTGGTTTAAAATGTGCCTACAAAGTAGGCTAGTAACACTCTTCCCAAATAGGCTAGGCATGACTCTGAGTTAAGGTTATGCAGAAATTTGAGTTGGATAAGGACTCATCAATAGTTGAAGTAATTGGCTTGAGTATCATTCTTGTAGGTACATTGTCAGAGGAGCTCTTTTACCAAAAATAGTGAAAAGCCTGATGCTTCTGAGAAAAGGAATAATTTAGGTACATTCTCTTTCTCTTGGATTGTAGTTAAATCACTTTACTTATGAACAAGAGTTATAAGAAATTAAAAAGGCACGCATGGTGAGATCATTAAAATGAACATATATTAGTGTGTGTAATTTAAAACATATTTTGATTGCGGCAATCTCTTGCACTGTATTAAGAGATGAGAGATATTACACCACTCTTTAGTGCAAGGAATAATTGATTTCTTTATTTTACAACTGATTTAATTTCGAATTTTTTTTAATTTCTCTTAATCTATTTACTAATGAATTGGTAGGTATAGTTATTATCTTGCAATCTCTTACTTCATTGTGTGATTTATGCTTGGTTTAGGGTCTAGGAGATCGATTGTCGATGCACTTGTTAAATTATTTGGTAGTTCAATCTCTTCAATACCCTATAGTAAAATTTTTGGTATGATCTCTATTATTGGTTGAAATCTTTAGGCTTAAATCCATTTTGAACACTATTCAAGTTATATTCCTCATCAAGTCAAAGGGTCAAACCGATTCTATGTTTAAGCTTCAAACTCCTTGGCTGTTGACCAATAGTTTAATTCTCAGATAGTAGTTCAAGTCTATAGGGTCCTAATTTTGCTGGGTGGTTGAAGCAAGTACTGAGTGGTTCGATGATGACCCAAGGAATTTTATTACAACATGTTAGGTTTCTGGCTCTGTAATGTTCTTCACAATTGCTAGTTTGAACTCGTTTCAATAATTGAAGGTAAAAAAGTTTCTGATTATTGAAAACAGTTTGAAGTTAATATTTAAGTTAACTATAAAAGGTTTAGGCTTCTGCCATCGTCTCTGTGAAATATGGCATCGATTGTTCCTTTCATGTCGTCTCCTTCTACTCTTACTTATTCAAAAAATAAGCACGCTAACTTGTTCAGTTTTTGCGAGTCCTTTTCCTTTTCCTAATTGTTCAGTTATTTCTGCTTTGACTATAGTTGATGCCGAAACCAAGTCTTCTTTTTCATTTTCGCCTTCCCTCTTCTTGATTTCCTTTGTTTTCTCTTTCGGGTCCTTATTATCGTCTCCGATGTTCTTTGGCGATTGAATTTCCGTCTCCTTTTCATTTTCCTTTCTTTCTCCTTTTCTTTTGCACACCCTAACTTCATTTGCTGAACTTGATGATTATATCTTCAATTTTTTCTTTGTCAGACTGCACCTGCTATGCATAAATACTTCCACATACACATTTAGCTTGCACTTAATGGAAAAAGTTCTTGTATGTTAATGAGTGAGATTTTTTAAATTGTTTACCACGTAACCAAAGTTCATTTCACTCTTTTGTTATAATACTCTTTACAAAATCATGTGGCATTGTTTGAATATGTTGTTTCACTAGGTTGTTATATTTTCTGTAAAATCAGTTCGGGTTGATGTTATTGTATGAGTTGTACAGTTATATTAGTACCATTTATATAGAACACGCTTGGTGACGATAGTTGTAGTAGAGACAACTGATGCAGGAACAACATCAACTTCTGCAAATACTTCGACTGGTATGGAATTAGATTTCCCTGCGGATCCAAATGAGCCAATATACTGTTTTTGCCAACAGGTTAGCTATGGCGAGATGGTTGCATGTGATAACCCGCAAGTATGTTTTTAATATCATTTACTTGTTTTGTTTTTGAACTTAGTAATATGGTTCTAATTGCTTTATAAGACCTTTGAATTGACAAAAGCATGCACTTCTTTAAAAGTGTCCTACAGAATGGTTCCATTTTGGCTGTGTTGGTTTGAAAGAACAACGAAAAGGAAAATGGTATTGTTCAGATCGTGCTGCTGCAAAAAATCATAGAAAAGGCAGGTAAAGTGAGTTGAAATCTATAGAGCTATGATGTTATGGAGAAATGGGATTTCTACTTCAATGATTGATTTGGCTATTTAAGCTACAATGCTTGTATATCTCCTCTTCAATTTTCTTTAAGGATGTAGCAGTTTGATTTTTATTTCTTATTTTAATACATGATTTATCTTTGAAAAATAATTTGCAATTAGCTTTAAAAGGAATGGTGAGACTCCAAGCTCTTGTAAGGGGTCATGCTGTGAGACAGCAAGCAACAATAACTCTTCGCTGCATCCAAGCTTAATAAGAGTTCAAGCTGTGTTAGGATAAGGCGTGTTCATATTGCATTACAAGGTCAAACTATTCAACAGAAACTTCATTAAAAAGTACTCTTGCTACATACTAATATTTCTTTCA
This sequence comes from Euphorbia schlechtendalii, assembly GCA_949673415.1. Lineage (NCBI taxonomy): Eukaryota > Viridiplantae > Streptophyta > Magnoliopsida > Malpighiales > Euphorbiaceae > Euphorbia > Euphorbia schlechtendalii. Next base: position 7,872 of record CATIWQ010333663.1, on the reverse strand, counting down.
AATTTTCCGATTCCATGTCACTTCCCATGATACAGTAAGGGTGGTGCGATAGTGTAGGATCTGTTGAGCTGCAGGCAAGAGGAATTAGCTAAGGTTTTAGGGTGTCCAATTCCACCTTAGAATTTGAAGCTCGGAAAGTATTGGTATGATAATGATTCAAGACTATGGGGAAAGGTGAGAAGAAAGAACATAGAAATTTTGATAGTTTATTCATAAAGGATTGCTTAATTTGTTTACTCACTTTTGTTTTTGTAAAATTTCAGGAGGGAGAGAAGCCTGATAGGATAATTTGTTCCAAACTTAATATTGGTGGTAAGCTAAGAATGCATGCCAGCAATGGTAACACAATTTTTCATGAATGGCTGGGAAATTACCAAGATTGAGCTCCGAATGTTGAAGTTATTTTAACTTTTAAGTGCTTTTCCTAGTCATTTCACTTATACGAATTGGTTTTTCTATGCTCATAAAAAGTTGACAAAATCATCTGTTGGCTAAATAAAATTAGGCTGCTGCAATACGTTCAATATTCTCAAACAATATTCTGAAAGCCAAAAAGTTGTATTCAAATGATACGTACATGATCATTTGAAACATATTTACATGATCAATTATGCTAGTATTTTAGGAGCTTTATAATTGTATGTTGAGGTGTTATTCAAATGATATTTGTTAAGTGTTAGATACTTGTGCATTTCCAGTTTTGATTCTACTGAAAAGCTTCCACAACTATAAATCACAAAGCTATGAACTTTAATTTAGGTTGAACTTTCATTGTTGTCTAATTTGAAACATGATTTATCATTTTTCACAATCATTGATGATTATTTTATTTTAATACTGAAGTTTTATGAAAAAATCAGAATGATAATAGTTGTAGGAGATATACTTGTTTCCTTTTTGTCAAATTTTTTCATTGAGAATATTTTCTATTGATTGTGTTATTGGTTTTTTTTTTAAACTAATTATGTATATTTGAGCTTCATTCAATCCAAATAAGATAGTGTGAGTTGTTACAGATATTGAATGTGATAAGTAAACATTGTAACTACAAATAGATAGTGGCAAAAAAGTTGTAACTAACGTAAAATGTTGTCATCGATCTTACGTGACAATAAAAGATGCCACAAAAAGTATTTTCATGACAACAAATAAAAGTTGTCACGTGGTTTCAGTAAAATTTGTGTAGTACGTGATAGTTAGAGTTCATGTGACAAAAAATTTATTGTCACAAAAAGTGAATATTTGTGACAATAAATTGAGAAATATTATATGTAACTTAGTTATTAACAACAATATCTTTATGACAACAATTTTTGTAACATATATACATGTATGACAATGCTTAAATTATTTTGTGACATGAACTATTATCACAAATAATCGTTTCTGTGACAATCTTTTAAATTCGTCATGTACTTTAGTTCATTTTTTATGTATCATATGTGACAAGTGTCCATTTGTAACTATGCTTCCTTTTTCATTACAATAAATGTTATCACAAAAATTTGTTGTTACAAAATAATTTACTATTTGTGACGAATTTTTTAAGTTGTCATGGAATTGTAGTTCATTTTGACATATTATATATGACAAGTAGCATATTTTGTGACGACTATATTATCTTATAAATAACAATAAAAGTTGTCACAAAAAAATTAAATATTTGTGACAACATTTTGATCCAAAAATTGGACCTATTATCTGTGACGATATTATTATCAGTAACACTCTAATATTAGCAACGACTACGTGACAACTATTTATTGTCAAATATTGTTATAAGTGACAACATTTAGCGTTTTTCTGACAATATAAGTTGTCACAAAAAGTAAGATTTTTTGTAGTGGCACTTAACGCTTTTCATCATAACATAAACAAAAAAAAATGAAACTTTGAAAAATACTTAACGCTCTCATACATTGGAATTCGATTCCGAATTAAATTAATTCTATTATAAGAAATTTTGGAATAAAAATATAAAAGAAAAACTAAACAGATAGAGAAAAAACTGCAATGTACAAAGACATTACAATTGAGGTCATTGTGGTTCTGAAATAAAAATGAGAATAATTGTCCACGCTCTTCATTGGACACCTTCCTTTTTTTATTTATTTTCGTTTAAAACCTCTTTACATTGTCTATAATTTTCCAGATTTCACTCTGCTAGCTCTCAATAATCAATTTCTCCACTTCCATCAGGTAATTTCCATGTTTATTTTTGTTTCATCTCACTTTTGTAGATCTCCAACTTAGTATCTTTTTTGCTATATTTTCATGCTTTTAGATACAAGAGCAAAAACTCAAGGAGCAGGTGATCATTTTGATCGGTGATGAAGGGAAGCTGCATTGGGAGGTCTACATTTTTTACAGAGAGGGGGGCGGTTGCCACCCCCTGGCTTCACCACCGGATACAGGTTTGGAAGCTGGTGTGGATCATGTACGAAATTTTTAAAATTTTAGTATATTTGGACACCTTCCTAGTTTTGGACAATGGTACATAGATACGGTAAAATTAAAATGACAGAGTAAAATCTAAAATGAATTAAAATGCTTGGTGATTGAATAATGGAAAGAAGAAGAGACAGATTAAATCATTGAGTAAGGACATATATTAAGAATTAAGAAGTATTTAATTTAGTTAATGTGAAATCATCAAGTTTTATAGTTTAGCGGCCATCACCTTTTTAGAAAATATTCAAAAAAAAATGTTGTATAGTGAGTTCGATTCTCATAATCTATAAAATTAGCACAAAAATATCCCTTATTTCTAATTTAGTTAATTTGAAGGAGAAAAAGAGGAAATAAGAATTAACTAATTTAGTTAATCGGAAGATGAAAAAGCTTTATGAAGACGACATGTTATCTCTTTCAGTAAAAAAAGTCACTTTCAAATGCAACTTTTTAAATTATTTCAGTCGTTGGTTAGTTTTATTATTGTGAACAGGGGTGGCGCGGGGGTGGGCACGTAGAGGTACTTGCCTCCCCGGCGCTGACAAATATTTGAGTTTTATGGCTAATTTGTCAAATCAAAATAAATATTGCCGCCGTGACACTAGTGTTCCGTAAACCATAGAAACTGACTGTCCTTGCAACTCTGGTTCTTGGTCAGCGGTTCTTGAGCGGCAACAATATCTGTAACTCTACGTTTTGATGTGAAGATGATGGCCTATTTTTTTACTTTCTTATTTTTAATTCATTTAGTAAAAGTAAAACGATGCGTTTTAAGTAGAGTACAATTACAAAAGGGAAAATTTTATAAATGGATCGAAATTTAGGAATAATTTCAACTTAAGTTTTGGGCCCTAACTATGTTGTCCCAATTAAGAATCGTACTTTCAATTTTTACGTTCCACCCAAACCTTTCACCTGCTATACGCTCCATACACAACATAACCGCTTTTCTACCTCATTCTCACTCCGACTCCCAAACTCACAATCCCATTCTCATTCTCACTATCCGAATCTCATCCTCAATTTCTCTTGCCTACAAAACCTAGCTATTTGAACAAATTTTCTACATCCATTCAACTTACCGAACCATAAACTTCAAATAATTTCGATTCTCCAACTCTTTCAACTTCACCTTCTGCGTAAACTCAGCTCAGTGATTATAGTAAGTATTTTCAGTTATCGAAAAGTAAATTCTAGTTCAATTATCGAATAATTTCTTTTAGCATTCAATTTTTCCGCAAAAATATAGGAACAATGTTACGCAAGAAAGAAGAACAAGTCAAACAAGAGAAAATAATACCGAAAAAACCAATAAAGATAAAGCTCAAATCCAAACAAAGGAAGAAACTCAAAATTTACAAGAGGTAAATACACGAATCTATAAATGTGAGGTCATTGTTTGATAAAACTATAGACATTAGTGCAAAAATGGCTTATAGGGATGCACCATTTGCGAGGGTTGTACTAGAAACAGTTTGCAAAAAGTATGGACGGAAAGACGGAGAAGATAATTAAGGGTTATTGCGGATGGTTGTTACCTAACAACCGTCTGCAATACTTCTTATAGTATTGCGGAAGGTCGTTAAGTAATGACCGTCCGTAATGCAAAGGTTATTGCGGATGGTTGTTACTTAACAACCGTCCGAAATACCTTTTATAGTATTACGGACGGTTGTTACTTAATGACAGTCCATAATACATAGTTTATCGAGGAAAGAAATTAATAAACCCTATCTCTTAATTTACGTTGCTGCCGCTTCCCTCTTTGGCAGAGATCAAACGGAGCTCCAATTTCCGGCGATGATAACCATTTTCAGGTTAGTTTTTCTTCTCTTTTATGGTCGTTTTCTCTCTCTCATCCTCCTCTGCTCATTGTTTCCTCTTTCTTATCCATTGTCACCCTTTTTGCTCTTGCATTCATCAGTAAAGGTGTATTTGACTCTAGAAGAGGTTGAAGTCAAAGAATATTCCAACTTATCTGAGGAAGTTCTATCTTTTGATTTCGCACAGGTACAATACATTTTTTTCTATCATTTTTGTTAGCTCTACTTTTGCTATTGGTTTGGATAGGGATAGTGTTCATTGCTTTTGAAAACATTAGTAAAGCTTAAGATTTTTATATGTAGAGTTTAATATCGAAGTGCATTGCTAGTCTTAATTAGTTGATTATACTTTGCCTTCAAAGTGTTTGATAAAATGCCACAGTGAGTAGCTTTAAAATTATTTTCTTCGAATTGGATTGTTTAACATTTTCATTCTCTTATTTCCTAGTTGCTCACTTCCTCCACCCTTAGTTTTCAGCAGCCACTGATAATATTCTTGTGTCCTTCAATTAGGTTAGTTTTCTAACTTTTAATCTCTATTTGGGCTGGTTCTCCGTTTTGAATATATTGCTGTACTTCATTACTGATTAATGTTGTAGTTGTTGTAGAATTTTTAACATTGGTGGTCTTCTAATATGATTTTGGAATTTCAATTTTACTCTGTATGAAAGCCTAAGGCAGTAATGAAGAAGGGAACAACTGAGCCTTGAGGTAAAATCATTTACTTTGTGCCCCTTACAACTATATATTATAGTTTTAGTGATCCTATTCTTAATGCTATGGTAAGCTTACTTGAATAATATAAGAATAGGGATGTTTTGTTCAACATTTAATGAACCTTAACGCATCCCATTGATATTCGTGAAAATCACTAAACATGTCCTTAGTTTATTACTTTCCTTTGATGTTTATAATTCCGATGTCCAAGAATCGTAACATGGCTTTGGCTATATACTCAAATTTACCTAAACCTTGCCTTATAACCGAATTTGATTGAGCCTTGTTCTTTTTCCTTCCTAATTTTTATAAAATGAATGGAGGTTCGGAGATCTTTTCATTTTACAACTTTGCAAGGATACTAATAAAGGGCTAACAGAGGAAACTAGAAGTAGATGATGAACAAAAAGGGATTGAAGCAGAGTTTTAAATGAGCTGCAGTGCTGCTCAAACTTTCGGAAATTATACTGTAAGTATTTAAATGGTTGATCTACCACACAGAAAGTTAAACTTTCAAAAACTAACCTTTGAATTTTTTGTCCTAAAATTATTTAGCCTTGCATGTGTAGACTGGCTAAGGTTTTACTGCATTTGTCAGTAGATATGATTTGCATCTTATTTATTTTGAAATTCTAATTCTTTTTTGTTATTGTAAGCTTGGTTCTTTTTATTTTTGTTTAGGTCCTTAGAGTGTGAGGATACCTCATACTGTTATTAAAAAAAATGTGAGAAAGGAAAACAGAGAACAACTTAGCCTTGAGATACAATAATTTTCTTTTTTGGCCCTGCTTCCAGCTATATATTTTATTTTAGTTTCTGTGGTTCTCCTTCCAATGATGTCTTAACTTGTATAATTTTAATTTCTCTAGTTTATCTCTTAATTTTGTTATTCTGAATACCTAATCTTTGGTAATCTGATGCAAATAATACAAGAATAGGGAAGTTTGGTTCAACATGTAACACACCTAAACCCATCCCATAGTATATTTGTGAAAAATCAGTATACATGTGCTTAGTTTCTTTGGAATTTGATCCACTCATGCTCTTTGTTAATTGTTTAACTTTTTTCTAATTCTATGCATTAGTACCAAGTTGGTTAATTCGGCAAAAATACCTTTATATACTTAATACATGGGTGTTTCTTTATGAGTAATATGTACTAAACATATGCTTCTATCTCTATGCAAATGACAGCATGATAGCACCTATAATACCTCCTTTTGCTCTCAAATATGGCGAGACTGATATGCAGGTTACAGGTTTTCGATTGAGGAATGTCAGAATAGTTGGAGGGATTAAATTGTGCTGAATCTGAATTTATTTAACTTTTCCTCGTTTAGTATTTTGATCGATGTATTGAGTTAATTATGTAATTGCATATTCCCGGCTGGCTTTGTGTCCTTCACTTGTTTATTTTTTCTCTTTGGAAATTCTGTTTGATTTGGTTTTGTATTCATGCTTCCTACTTCACTAACACTTTTTTTCATTTTTGAACTTTTGCCTTTTGTGCTTGTAAGCTAGAGATTAGCATCTATGAGTTGCTGCAAATCTCTTATGTTATGCTATTTTTCGAAATATAGTTATCTTTTGTCAGTATCTCGAAGTAGATTGGTTACTCATCCTTCTTTCGCATTCTTCAGTTTTTGTTCATCAATCCAGCCACAATGAATGATGCAGATGTCTCCAAACAGATCTAGTAGATGGTCCGATTCATCCGCTAGGAAGCAGAAGAGAAGGCCAATGAGATCTCCGTTTTCGCTGAAGAAGTAACCTTTCTATGGATTTAATTTCTTACAATTTATCATTTGGCTCTTTTCTTACTGGATTTTTATGTAATTTAATTAATAATATTGATCCATTAAATTTTATTTGTTGCCGGGAATGGAATTAATTTGATTTTCCAATGCACTTATTCGATCTTTTGCTAGGAATTCAATAGCGAGAAATTACAGCTTGTAGAGGCAGATAAGAAGAAGATTGGGCAAGAATATGAGCATAAAGAGAAGTAAGTCGATGTTTGGAAGAAGATGAAATTTTCCTTCACTATTCACTTCTTTTCGTTGATAATTACCTGAAGAGAGGATCTGTACTATTATGCACTCCATGTTTGTATGTATTGATTCAGTTGAAAATTAAGTTATAAGGGATGAGTCCTGAATGTGCGACTTGGTAATTGCTAGGTATTAGTTAATTAGAGAGTTTCGTAGAGTGAAGTTGATATAAAATTTTCAATTTTAATTGATAAAATCACCACAAATAAAGTTGGATGTCAGAGTTAGACTAAAATTAGGACATGATTGCTTTAGGTTGATGTTTACGAATGTCATGCACTTTGAGTATGATTGAGTATGTACGGTTAGAAATTTTTGGATTTGCTAGTACTGATGTTTTTTATCAACTCCTACTCCACTGCTAGCAATTTGTTTATTCACATAACAGAATACTACCTTTTTTTCTTCACCAAAAATGGTATATATGACTGAGTCATGAAGTTTTATTTATTTTGTCAGTGAGTACTCCATGCAACTTAATGCTTCCCGGATTAAGGTTCTTCAAGCCCAAGACGATGTGGTTAATGCCATGAAAGTGGCAGCAGCAAAGGATCTTCTAAATGTGAGCCATAATCATCACGTGTACAAAAAGCTTTTGAAAGAGCCATAATCATCATGACTTGGTAATTGCTTGGTAATTAGCCTTTCTTCTACTCATCTAATATTTCAATTTCTATGCTGAGTACATCAAGTATTAACCTAAGGGACTGGCTGATGCACAGTTTAGGGATACATATTTCCATATATGCTTTGATTTTGTTGATACATTAAGGAGCTCCCTTCAATCCAATTGTATAGGTATATTAACTAGTATCATGAAAAAAATATGG
>CATIWQ010333625.1:0-23426 GCA_949673415.1 Euphorbia schlechtendalii | reverse complement strand
TAATTTTAATTTGAGAACTTTATACTGTTTTGAGTTTAACTTAATAGTTTTTCACATTAAAATGTTGTCTGATTCTAAATTACTTATTTTCAAAGTATATATTTGCTGTTATTTATATATGTATGTGTGTGTGTATTTTCTTAACTATGTAGTGCCTCACTTTGATGAGGCGAGCGCCTTTTTGGCGCCTCCTGACTCGGGCATTTAGGAAGCATAGCGCCTCAAAGGCACCTAGCGCTTTTAACAACACTGTTTCAGCATGTGGAGATCTATGTCCATGAACTCACAATGACGGAAAAAACTTGAGTAATTTTTAGAAGGTTTTCAGTCATAAGACTGAACAAAGGAAATAAAGGATCTGCTAACTTGTCAGATATTACCATAACACAATTTTAGCATTTCAGCACGTGGAGAGCTATGTCCATGAACAAGCAATGACGGAAAACACTTGAGTAATTTTTAGAAGAAAATATAAGCTTGATAGAAATCCCTTCTACATTAAGTTATAAGTAACTAAAGTAAAACATACACAGGCGATCCTGGTGCTGTGAAAATTCATTAGACTGAAAAAAAAGCTCATGGGAAAATCTGTCTACTTGCTTAAATACATTAGATTCGAGTAAAAAAACAGCAACATCTAACATTAATAATTTAAATGTACAAAACTGTGTTTACATAACACATCTGTTTTATAAAAATAAAGATATATCCGCAAGACATGATTGCATTATAAAAATCACCAAACAGAAACCCTTATTAAAGGCGAGCAATGGAAGAAAGCATAACATACACCTACATTCCTGTTAGAAGCAACTGCCGTTGAACCTTCCCCAGGTGAGCTCTTACTCTGGCATTGTCAAAACACAAACAATACCAACATCATTGTACAAGTGGAGGTGGTAAATTTGGACTACAAAATAACCTTCAAGTGTGCTTAGACTCGATTTCAGAGGTGTAATGCTACTTTATTAAAATTAATAGAACGGTACTTAGGAAATATAGCATGCAACCATAGCTATTGTATCCATCCAATCAAAGAAGTCGCGATATAACTAACAAACAAATTAACTACCAAGCCTTTATCCCACGCTAAATGGGGCGCAAGATAACTAACAAGAAAGAAAATGCATAAGCAATATAATGAGCAGAACACACCTTTGACAACATGATAACTAGAAAACTATTTTCGGCCACATTGTTTTCACTGATTGTTGTCTGGTCTTTAAGGACCTTCCCTTGATGAATAAGCATCTGCTGCCCAGCAGGGTAAATGGCTGCCCCTTGAGTAGTTTCTATATTCTTTTTGACATCAGCAATCTGGCCAAGGTATTAAGATTAAACCATCGTATAAAATTAAAAAGAAGATAATACAGTGTAAAGTAAATAAAACTAAGAAACAGCCAAAAAGAATTATAGTGACATGTATGAAAAGGAAGACTGAACAATATCCAAGCAACTTCATTAGTTAGAATAGAAATAGTCAAATAACCAACACACGAAATTACGCAGCGCGCTTCTGTTGAACACAGAGCGTTTGGGTGTGCCAAGCGCAATAAAGCGCGCGCTTTGAAAAAGAAAGGACACAGTGTCCGATTTTAATGACTTTTTATTGTGAACTATTGTGACATGTGATATTTTTAATATTTATTAGTTTTAAGTAGCTATGTTTTATAAATTCTCCATACCTATAATGTTTTGAATGAATTTATAATAGTGCGTTTTTTCCTGAAACAAGTGCTTTTTTTGCCCTTTGTGTAAAAGGGAGACCCTAGCGCTTTGAGTGCGCTTTGCGCTCTCTGACTACTATGATTACGCATATATCCACTTATAAAAGCAAAGTGTACCGAATCCTTTCTAGCATTACACCCTAGAAGAGAATAGAACAAAATGTATATACTGCAAGTCTGCTAAAGATGAACTCCCAATTAACAAGACTGGCAACAGATCAGTACTAGTAAATGACATACCATAACACAAACTTAGTAGACAAACAGACATAATCTGCCCCCAAAAAGAATAAACTAGAATTCCAGAAAATACTGAATAAAACACAATTTAGTTCCAGACCTAAAGAACTTTTGTCCTCGATATAAATTCCAACTAAACAAGAATCAGTCAATAAAACTATAATCAGTCCAAAACCCTAATTCCGCACCAAAATGATCCAAAAATTTGAAATCCATTAATAAAGTCACCGCAACAGGAACAAAAAAAGAATTTAAAACTTAGAACTACATGCACGCAACCATCGTAATTCAAAAGATGAGCAAAAGCATCAATCTAATTGAATAAGAGAAAAAGGCAATTAACAAAGAAACCATAGATAATATATTAGAATCGTCGACAAACAGAAATGAAGAATCGAAGAAAGAAACATACAGAATCTTCGGGATTAACTTGGAGTTCGAAGGTAGAGCCCTTCAAGGTCTTGACGAAAATCTTCATCTTGGGTTGTTCTCCAAGTTTTCTTCTACTCTCCGATCTCTCTACTCTACAATTCACTAGCTTTTTTTATTTAGTTTTATCAACCGATCCACGAGGGTTTTAATTTATTTTTATTTATAATGTATTTTCTTTTAATTTATTTTAGCTAGCAAGGAAAGAATATCTTAGGGTATTTCTGTCATTAACGCTATCTGACGTCGTTTCATTTGCTGCCGTCTAGTGTTAATTAGAATTGTGGTTTTAAATGGATATAAGCCGACATGTATATCATGATTTGCTTAGGTGGCATGATCTTTGTCCGTCCATGCTGTCAATGATAAAAAATTGTAATTCACCTTATTATAAGTTTTTCTGTTTTGGATTTACAATAAAAGAAAAACTATATAACTTTCACTTAAATTTATTTGAGTGTAAATGTTAAAGGATATGTAAATTTTAAATTTTCATAAAATTACAAAAAAATTTTGTTCAAGTTTTAATTTTTAAACATTATTTTAAAAGTCCCCACCTAGGCATTATTTTGAGGATTGTCGCCTGACTATACTTAGCGTCTAAACCTTACCGGTTAGCGTCTAAATCCGCCTCGATGTCGATTAATCCCCGCCTAGGCCTTGATTCATCTTCGACCGCTCGACTAGAGCCTAGCGATTTATAAAACACCGCTGAATTTTACATGATTGTGTAAAAACAGTTTCAAATTTTCTTTTTTATGTTCTGGATATATATCGGGGTATATAGTCGATGTGTTAAAACAGTTTAGGTGAAGGAGACAACAAACAAGAATATATATGTATATAATAGATATATATAGTAGACATATAAGTTATAACAGAGAGCGTGAATATGTAAAATCAAAGCATAAGAGCGAAAAAGTGTAAAATTGAAATATAAAAACATAAAAAGGTAAAATAAATTCTTTAAAATATAATTGTAAATAGTAAAAAATTCCGAAATTTCCCTTTATTTTTGTGATTTGCCAATACTAACATATCTCATAATATATAAGTTGATTGCTTCATTTTATTCAGCCCACCCGATTCGAATCAAATAAAACTCGTAATATAGTACACTGAAATTGAACTTAGTATGAAATTTTATGGACTGGTTGCCGGCCATCTTTTTTTATAAACCAAACTTACAAGCATCATATTTTTATAATGTAAATAATTTTCTCAGTTTGTACGAAATTTTGAAAGGATTTAAAATAAGTGGATCACTAATTGATTGGGCTACACTAATCCCAGTCTCAATTTTTTTTGGCTTTTTATATACATGGGTTAGTTGATATTATATAATTGAATCTGTAAAAATTAAATTTTTACCATATTACAATAATGTGATCTTAGATTTCATATTCTCTTCAATACATTATCAACCCACTTTCCACCTTGTGTTGATATCATCTTTTAATTTTCTTGCTTTGTTTTTCATTTATCTTTTAAACCGTTTTTTTTCAACATGTCGGTTTAGAGTTTTTTATCCTTCTCATTTATGTCTTTGCAATGCCATCCGCTGTGACTTTCACATTTTTATGTCTCTATTATATGTTTTTTATACGTTGAATGTGTATGTTAATGTCTGTTATATGATGTTATATGAGGCTTGAAGAGTTATATATTTGTTCGATGACTATAATACGTCTCTCAAATGTCATATAACGTGCAAATTCATATATGATTATATATATTTTCATATTTTTATTTTTACATTGTTAGAGATAATCGCAAAAAAATTTAAACTGGCATGTACAAAAATAATCATTTTGAGAGATAATTGTAAAAAAATATTTTTATTTTCGCATTTTTTGGATATCTAGTTCATGATCATTATATGTCTATTATAGGAATGTTTTTGACATATAACAGACATATAGTAACGCGAAAGTGACAATGGGTGACATTTTAAAGATAAAAATGAGATTAACATAATGCATGTAAAAAAAATATAAATGGTTTGAGAAACGAAACGCATGTAATTTTAAAACAGTAAAAGTTGAAATTGAAAAGGTATATATCAAACTCAATCTAAATGATTTCCTTCTTTTTTTTGCGAGAAGGGTGGGCTATGTTGGGTGAGTTTGGGTTTCAAGTTCTTAACTCAACTCAGCTCATATATCAGGTGTTAATCACAATTTGTTTGGTCCGCTAGTTATGCCTATCCCAGCCCAACCCATATCAGGTGTTAATCACAACAAGCATTCCTGCCACTTTCCATCAAATACTTTACCAAACATTCTTTTTCAATGATTTTAATTCTTCCAATTGAACCAATATGAAATGAATTGATAGTGCAAGAGATAAGCAGTTTGGTATCATTTAAGCAATGTTTCAATTCCGAGTTTTGTGAATGTAGAAAATACTCATTTGAAGACTTACCCACCATAGCCAGGTCGATGAGATGACAAAACTTCAATGAGCTATATATGCAACCAAGAAAAAATATGAAATTAATTGAATTCATAAAAAATCAAATACACCAAGAAAGTTAGATGTATCCGTTGGATTATTGCTTAGTAATCTTTAAAATAACTATTATTTCGTAAAAAAATAATGGAATGACTTTATGCTTTTTTATACATTTAGGAATTTTTTTAAATTTTTTTAGAAATGTGAAACTCGAACTTAGTGACTCATTTTTTTACTCCACTTTTGAAGGGAGTTGTGGTCATCAAACCAAAGTTAGTGATTACTTTTAGATGTTAACATTGACATATACTTATTAGTGGAAATTGGTTTAAAATTACTAGTAGTTATAAAAATAAGAATAGCACTCTATCTTCCACTTGTAATTAGATAAAAATTTGGTTAAATTTTACTAACAAACAAGTCGTAACAATACTGGGAGAGGGCAAGATCTAATCTTGTTTCGTTACATTCCAAAAAATTTATTTTTATTTTGTTGGTGTTCAATATGTCCTATTTAAATTTAAATTTTTCTAAGTTTAATTTGTTTAAAAAAAAGTTTACCTCTTTTAAACTTATATTAAATGAAAAGAAAAATACTCAACTCCGATGTAACTTGAATCGAGATCTCTGGGATTCACAACTTCCGTTTTAGCCATCTTTCATCTAAGTTTTGTTTATGTAACAAACTTTAACATTTTAGATTATCGTTTTGTTCTATTCAACTTAGTGTATTAAAATGAACTTATTTTATGTTAGTTTGAGGTTACTTTCCCTAGGTGCTATCCCAAAAATCTTTTTTCATAACAAATTCAATTATATTCTCCATTTTTCATCACATGCTCTGTTTTACAGGATTTACAATTTTTTTGCTTTAATCATCTTCTACATTTTTCATTCCTTGTATTATACTCTGTTAATATAATAATATTTCATTATTACTATATAAATTTCTTTACATCATTACGATTCCTCATATAAAAATTAATCTAAATACTAACAAAAAAATATTAAAATAAATAAAAAGTTAAAAAATAATGAATATAATATTCAATCCTCATTTTAACATGGACAATGTTAAACTGAACAATTCCTAATATTCATTTCCTAACAAAGAACCATTGGAACAACCCTCAAGCTGATGTTCCAAAAAGTTCCGAAAATAAATAATAAACATACTCTAATTAATTGGTATTAAGAGTTAAAATTTTTCATCTGATGCCAAATACGTTATTGAAAAGTTTGTGAATGGGATTTCTCAAGATAACCGTTGACATCAATACCAAGCAGATCCTTCATGTTATAAATATGAAATGGTGGAAATAAGTTAAACAGATCATGAATTGAAAAAATAATCTAATTCAGATCCAAATGAACGATTGGCCATTGTAAATTCAAAATAATATGTGATAGAAAATACAATATATATTGCAATTACAGGCCTTGATAAATAAAACAAATTTAGTAACTAATACCAAACAAAACAATTACACATTTCCGAAGTGTAGATAACATCCCTGGGGAAAAAATAATGCAATAATTGGACTTCTGTGTCCAAAAAAACAGTTTATAAAGCAAATTCGTCGCCAAAATCAGGTGTAAACCCACCATTCAAATACGAACCAATTACCCATTTACGGACTTCTAATCCTACATTTATATTAATCTTAATAATGATATTAATTCCTTTTCCAAAAAAATTAAATTAAATTAAATTAAATATGAGGATCACGGGTTTTATACATTAAAACGGACGGTAGGGGCGTCGTCTCATCTCATGTATCAGTTAGGCGAAACGTATCATTCTACCGTCAATCGGACGGCGAGGTTCCTAGCCGCCACGAGTAATCGGAATAATCCAAACACGCATCGGAATATTCAAAAAGTCCATCATCAAACGCTACATACTCCGATGTTAAATCCCCGCCAGCTCCTAAACCAAACGAGTCATAACTAGGAAACTGTTCATCAAACCCCCAAAGATTATCACCTATTACAGTAGATTGCCCCGAGTCAGCACGTACCGACTCAGAAAAATCATTTTTAGCCTCTCCACCGGAGGAATTCACCGATGAAGGAGGCAGACCAAGCTCATCATCAGAAGCTTCCAGAAGGTATCCAAGCTCCGGCTGAGAGTCACCGGACTCCGAAGTCAAATCAACAACAGCGGCAGAAGAAGAGGCGGATATTTCCTGTTCAAAACTCTTCATGACAGAGTCTAAATCGTGACTCGTCGGATTAGGATCCGATTCGTCAAAAAAACTTAACAAATCATCTCTGATTCTCTTGACCTCGAGCAAATCGAGATCGGAGGCAGATTCGCCGTCCCTGGCTCGCTTCTTACTGAATTTCTCATCCATTGAGAAGAATAAAAACTGAGCAAATTAGGGTTTTGAATATATGAAAACGGAGATTTGCGGTTGTGGTGAGAGGTGGCGGGGGAATGACAAGTTTATATACAAAATATTTTTAGAGGGAGAGTAATGATATCGACAGGTAGGCGCGTGGGCTACTAAAGCCATCACGTACGTATCGCCCTTCTTTATTTATTTCTTCTCTATATTTTAAATTATTTATTAATTCGTTTGAAATCCGTCTTCAAGTCCGGTCTGCAAAAGGGCCCACTAGCCTAGTCAAGCACGGCCTTCTTCTGGATTCACCTTTTGGCTCGGCGCGGCTCAGCTCAACTGGCTTAGTTGAACAACGGTTGATTGATTGCTTGCTTGCTAAGTTGTTAAATTGGGTTTGGTAGGAAACAAAATAGGTGAAAATTTAAGGGGTAATTTGGTCAATGGCAAGATGTGGAATTTTTTATTTATTTTCGGCAAGTGCACATTTTAAATATAAATTGTTTTGGGTGGGTTGATATGGGATATGGGACAAATGGACCTCTCTTAATTTCCCCCTTTACGTTATTTGGAATTTTGGATGCACCAAAATACATTAAATCCGAGTTTTATTAAAAAGAAATATGTGCATGTATCTTTTATACATGTATTGAATATTAGTAGAGGGATCGATTAATTTTCTTAGGGAGTACTGGGGATATAATTAAATAGTTGTTTTAATATTTTATGAAATCAAATACTAGTTGAATGTTTAGTTATGGCTGTTTTTCGTGCAACAACTAACATCAACAGTTACGTCAAAAATGTTCTTAATATCTTAATAAATAAGAAAACATACAAACAATTGAACCGTTTTAGTATTCTTATAATTTTTTCATGTCTTATCTAGGTATTAGCAAAAAAATATAATAAATAAAATTTTATTAAAATATTGATAAATTTATATAAATGTCAATTTTCATGTTAAATAATACAAATTTATATATAAAAAGGTCATCACCGAAGAGCAAATAGACTCTTGCTTTTATCTTCCCCTAAAAGTTAATCGACTATTCTATAGTCATGTATACCGAGGGCTATACAGATTCGGTACAGCAACTTTAATTTTATAGAAAAAGTAAGAGCCATGGTTTGGAGGGTTTTTTAAATGTTGAAAAAACTAATAGTGATAATAGAAATGTAAATTAGACTTTGGTGACAACTGACAACGATAGCCACTACTCTAAAATAATGATAAAAATATGTTATCACAGCCTAGAGGTTATGTTTCACATTTAGAATCTGTATATCATGGAAGGGCGAATATTTATTATATACATTTTACATGGTTGACACAATAATGTTATATAAAATAATCATGATCATTCTTTATCTTCTGTCTTTGTAAGTTTAGTTTTGGAGGAGGAGAGAAAGTTTAATCGTTTGTTTGAAAAAAAGTTTAATTGTTTGTTTTCATATTTCTTTTATCTTTATTATTTATTTTTAGTTTTTTTATGAGAATAATTTTTATTTTTTTTTCTTTTATCGTTAGTATACATTCCGTATTTTTCAAATATGGATTCGTTATTACATGGTTAATAGCTCAATCTTTAAAGTTATACAATTGGGATGGATTTCATCCACCTTATGACAACATATTTAATGATGTATCACATTAAACATCAAGTTTTATATACAAGATCGTTTCAGATTTGCAATACTGGTTGATTTGATTTTATGGTGCAAGCAGGATTTCTCATGATTATGTATTTGCGAAATCGTTAGCTAAAAGACGAAGAAAATGTAGTTCGCAACGTTTATCTTTTTTTTAATAAGTCTTGTCCAAAAATATGTTTGGCTTGCGAAAAACAAGTTTTGTGTGTTTTAATTATGTGATGTGTTTTGTTCAGTGTTTTATCTCTAATAAACTAAATATAGTATTACTGGACTAGTTTATATATCTTGATTTGCGAATCATGATGCACTATTGTTAGATAGAAAAACAATTATTTAACTTACATTTGTAAAGAATTAAATTTCATGTTCATCCACCTTAAATTAGAATTGTAATTATCTCTAATTTTATTAATGAAATATGATGTTCCAATAAAATACAATAATGTCATATAATTGCAAGTAATTAATCTTACAATTTTTCTGAAGTGTACACCTTTTTTATTTATCTTTATCATGCCTTATAAATTAGTCCTTGTACGACACCAAGTTGATTCCCCTTTAATAATTGTATTATTTAAATCAGATATTAAAATCTATTGAATTCATCAGTTTTAAAATTCAAGTAACTGTACATTTTTCAGTGTTTTTGAAAACGTTAGTTGGGCATAGACCTGTTCGCGGGTTGGGGTACTTGCCCGGCCTGGTCCGGTCCGAACCCACTTCAACGGGTTGGGTTTGGACACTCATTTTTTAAAAAAGCCCGGCCTGAGCTCGAACCCGTCGAAGCCTGAAGATTTATGGGCTGGGTTTGGTTTTTATATAAATACCCAAGTCCGACCCGAACCCGGCCCGATGAATATTTTTATTTATCTATTATACATTTATACATTAAATTTATAATTATTTTAAGTTCCTATATTTTTTTTATTAAATTTGTATACTTGATTAAAATAAATTTTACTACATATTAAAGATTTTAAGTAAACAATGCAATTATATTAAAAATTTATACATATTTTGATTTACTTTATATTTTTTTAACTTAGTTTAATAAAAAAATTTATAACAAAAAAAATATTCATGGGCTTGGACCGGGCTTGGGAATGA
Source organism: Euphorbia schlechtendalii (assembly GCA_949673415.1). NCBI lineage: Eukaryota > Viridiplantae > Streptophyta > Magnoliopsida > Malpighiales > Euphorbiaceae > Euphorbia > Euphorbia schlechtendalii. Next base: position 13,468 of record CATIWQ010333625.1, on the reverse strand, counting down.
CCTTGTAAACCCGGCCCGAGCCTGAAGTTCTAAAGTATGGACTTGGGCCGGGCTTGGGTTAGCGATTTTTGTAAAAAAAACCCGAAACCCGACCCGCCCGACGAACAGGTCTTGGGCAGTTGAAGTCTCCAATATCTCAGACGAAGATTAATCGGAGCCAAAACGAGATTTAAACGCTAGTTAGCGAGATTTAAACGTTAAGCGTAACCGGACAATAACTTTCAAAATAACGCATGGACGGAGATACTTATAATTAATAAATTCATTTGATTGAATTGTTTAGATTCTTATTAAATAATTTTTGTTACAATAAGATAAGAAACAAGATAAACTGTGCAGTTGTTATGTGACTATTGTTTTAGTTGATAACTAACGTAATTTGTGATTCTCACAACGTTTATGCTTTTCCTTCACTAAGAATAAACTATTAAACTTTAACCTCACAGTCCTTTTATTTATAAACGTGAAAAAAGTCATATCCCTAGTAATTGAATTAAATTGATAGTATATAGTTATTATGGAATACACTTTTCTTGGAAGTGGGAAAGATGTGACCACCTTATCTCTTTTCTGTTATGATTTTGTTAAATACAATTGGTAATAACCACATTAATTAAAGGCTTACAATAATTTACTCATTCTTTTTTATAGATCGAAGAATCAACTGCGTTAACAAGGGGGGTCTAATTCGCGAATTTACTAGTACAAATCAATTTTAAATTCAGCATAATGTTCAAAAAAGTCTTACGGTCAGTTTTAGCTATGGAGAAAGTTGGGTAACATTTTCATGAAATATGGTTCGTCTGTCATGCCCAAACTAATCATTTAACATTAAAAGACATTCAAACTTTGAGTTTGAAATTATTTTTTCAAACTATTATTTCATTCTGAAAATAAATAACAAATAATCTATAATTAATAATTCGAAAAAGTTAAAATCTTTTGTCCAATACAAAAAAATATTACTTACATAAAAAGAAAATTTATGAGTAGAACTTATAAAGATAACAGTTCCGATAACAATCCATGTTCCTTAATATATCAAAAATTACCTAAACATGTCCTAAATCTACCCAATATTATTAACTACCTAATTAATATAAAATTAGACAATTGTTTACGATGATGTCTTTCTCTCGTTCCACTTCACTTCAATTTAGATATCCTTGATGACAAATTTATGTCAACATACGTTTAGTTTAGCTCAACTTTAAAAAAATGAAAAGAACATAATCCTAATTCTTATTAAAATTTCACAGTTCAACTTTACATTTTATTTATTTACCCTTTATTTTGCGTACTTATATTTACCATATTAGAATTTCGTCTACATGTATTAGAAATTTTTAGTTCAATTTAGGTTTAATACTTTTGTAGGTTTTAATTAGACATTCATTTGTTCATGAGTCATGACAACTTCCTCTACTGGTATCTTCCAGAATGATAACAAATGTATAAAGGTTTATTTATCAGTTGAAGCAATTTCTTGGAACAAGACATTACAACTTTACCGTTGTCACCTTTACCAACAATTTTGGTTTCTTGTTTGTCCGCTCTTTTTAATTAAGTTGTATTTAATGTAATTTTTATTTGATTATTAAAAATGTTGAATTCTACCGAGTTAAATGGATAAACAAACCATGATACGTATGTGGATTGCCAAATGTCGAATTCTACCGAGTTCAAAATAAGTGATTTTGCATAAATTACGGAGAAGCGGTATCGTGTAAGTATATATGTGGATTGCCAAATTTTATCCAAAACAAAAGTGTTGTGAATCAGAATATTTAGTTTGGATTTATTTTAAAGGGAAGGACGAATAAGATAGTGCTTTTGGTGGCCAAATTTTTCAAATGGGAATAAGGAATAAGTTGGATGTTGCATAAATAACAATTGTGCATATTCAACTAAGAAATTACATATTTCATAATCTTCAAGATTATCGTGGAAGGTAGAGATCAGTGTGGTTGACAAATCTATTGTAAATATAAAGGTGTTTTTATAACGAATGTATTAGTTTTGAATCTCAAATTTCACAAAAAAATTGTTTAAATTTTGCATGTAAAAAATAAAGTTGACTAAAAAAAATAAATACCCCAGAAATTCCAGTAAATTACTAATGAAAGAGAGAATAATTCAATAAGGAAAATGTCAAAATAAAGCAATCAAAGAATAAATGTTTTTTTTTCTGCACGCAAGTGTGGAATTCTTTTCTTGGTAGATATATTAATTTGATATATATTTCAGAAAATTTTGGATTAATTATGTACTATAGTTGTTGTTTGAATGTTGAAATTTCCGTATGATTAGCTATTTGCATATGTATGCAATTGTGGATCCCCCAGCAATTTCATAAATTTGTTATATTTAAATGCACATGTCCTTTTAAATTTTAAGAATTCAAAATTCCACCTTAAATTTGATAAAATTGAATCATTTAGTTAATACTTGCCTATCAAATTTTGATTTATTATGTATCACGTAAGATAAATGTGTTTATGTAGTTTGATTTATTTAATTTTATTGGGTAATAAAATAATTTAAACAAATTTAAAAGGTGAATTCGTGATATTCAGATTAACAATATAAAAATATAAGAATTTAAGATGACATTTTGTGTCTATGTCTATTTTGCAATTAACGTATCATTGTTATTTTGTTGGTTTCGTGGAATTTTGATAGAGAATAAGAAACTGACATATTTCATAAAAAAAACTGATATGTATTGAAGCAAGTCGTTTAGAATGGAGAAAACTTGCTATAAATGATAATCTTTCCAAAACCTTTTCAGCATGAGGTATAATTTTATCTCTATTTGGTTTCTTTTGCTATTATTAGCTATTTCGTCATTCCCATGGAAACTGGGAAGAGCTATTCTTTCCGACGTCGGACTCATGTATCATATTTGACGTTTTTGCATTCATTTTCTATTCCATTCCGCCAACCAAACGAGTATGGTTTCTCCCGTGCATATTATGTAAAGTTTTTATAATAAGCTAATATTTTTTAAAAAATAAAAATAAATAATGAATCGGGATCCCCTGAATTTTCCTCTAACCATTCATTTGTCGATTGAGATTTCAAAAATTTTAAATAAATCAATGAATTTGCAAAAAGTATATCAATTCGCCATCTCGATGTCAAATATTAGCTCTTGGTTAAGAAGTGAAAAATGACAATTTTGAAAGGTCTAACCAATAAAAAACTGACACGTGAAATTGATGAGGGCAAACTTGTTCACTTTTTATACATTCAAGAAGTTATTTGAATCTTTAAAGGATAAATATGTGTTCAAGATGATGTTTTCAACCAACAAATAAAGTAAAATTGGTAGCACGTTTATGGTTGAGACCAAACAATCAAACGGATTATACAGTCATATACCACATAAAAGTCATTTTACAGATTTTGTTGTTGTTTTCTCATAAAAAAAGAAAATAATAATCTGGATCTTTATTCAAAACAAAAGTAAAAAAGCACCCATTCTTTTGTGGTCCGAAGTTTGTCATTCTTATAAAATTTTTTTATCTTTCATGTTGTGATAGAAAGGTGATGATGAGTAAAGTTATGATGACTTCGACATTTTTTTATGATTTATTAAATATTGTATTTTTCATATATAACCTTTCATTCTAAAAAAATAATTTAAATTTCACTTATTACATTTTAGTGACAATGCTTTCAATTCCAATACTAATCTATTGAAATTTTTATTTCCTTCATTCCACACCTCTTTCCAAGAAATTCATAACAAAATAATCTATTTTTAATCAGAATTGGACTAGGCGTATAGAAGATTTTTCCTTCAACGGTTTTTACTAATTATTAATATTTTGAAGGGCAACCTTAATATTTTGTAAATTGGGTTTGAAAATTTTCTTTTTTACAAAAGGGAATATGAAATTCCTTAGACATTAGCAAAACAGGAATTTTCTGTCAATTCCGTCAATTTTACGAACGTGGTAAAGTACAAGTTTGGACAACTTAATTTCTTCTTCATCTTTCAAACCCTAAAACTCGTTAATCAAAACCTAAAAAAACAGTAAATTGGAAGAAGCTTTGAAATTGAAGTTTGTCACATCCTTGTTCATTACTGTTAGATTCCGAATAATTAATTCGGTAACGAGGTGATATGTGTTAACTAAAATAGATTCGCAACAACAATAATAAAAAAACAAGTAAAGCAATAAAGTGACACAGAGATTTTAAGTGGAAAACCCTTAAAAGGAAAAAAATCACTGGGCACCGATAACTCCACTAATAAATAATGGGAATACAAAATACAATCTCTCTCAAGTATACCCAAACTCAAGGTATAATTTTAGGACAGTTGGAAACATCCCAATTTTACTCACAAGGTAAAATCACTCAACTACCTCTCTCTAATTACTCTCTTGTGGTAATAAATTACTTTACAAGAAGAAACTCTCAAAATACTCTATAAAAGGAGCTGAATGCTTTCTTAATTTTTCAGATGATTTTGGATTTGCAGGGACTGTCTTTTATAGGCAAAATGCTCCACCTAAATATTTGAAAATTAAGTGGAGACATCTTAATGAGTTGGCATAGGAATAGTAACACCGAGTTGCAAACTTTGAAAAACAAAATTCAATTAATGGTTACCCCATTAATTAACAAAGTCAATGGTCTGGACCCATCAATTCTCCCCCTCCAGACCATAGGGTTATCAAGTCAGCTCTTAGTTGGAGCTCATGCCGATTAACTCATTGCATGTCTCAAACTTTTCCCGAGGAATTACTTTAGTTAGCATATCTGAAGGGTTCTCTTCGGTTGGAATTTTCTCTAGATGAAAACTCCATTTTCCAGTTGCTCTCGTATCCAGTGATATCGGATATCAATGTGCTTTGTTCGAGAGTGATACATAGTATTTTTGCTTAAGTCTATTGCACTTTGACTATCGCAATATACTATGCATTCGGCTTGCTTTTGACCCAATTCTTCAAAGAATCTCTTCAACCAAATCATCTCTTTTCCTGCTTCAGCAACTGAGATGTACTCTGCTTCGGTCGTAGAAAGTGCAACACATTTTTGTAATTTAGATTGCCAAGAAATTGCTCCCCCGGTAAATGTAAACATATATCCCGAAGTTGACTTTCTATGATCGAGATCTCCCGTCATGTCAGCATCAACATAGCCTTCTAAGATTGGTTTAGATCCTCCAAAACATAAGCACTTCTTCAAGCTTCCCTTCAAATATCTCAGAATCCACTTCACTGCTTCCCAGTGTTGTCTTCCTAGATTATCTAGGAATCTGCTTACAACTCCAACAGCATGTGCAATGTCTGGCCTTGTGCAAACCATTGCATACATCAGACTCCTCACAGCAGAGGAATATGGAATCTTTCTCATGTCTTCCTTCTCTTCTTTAGTTGATGGATAAAATTCTTTACTCAGCTTCAGATGACCGGTAAGAGGAATGGTAACTGGTTTAGCATTCAGCATGTTAAAACGTTGTAGCACACACTCAACATATTTTTCTTGTGATAGCCATAACCTTTTGTTTCTTCTATCATGAACAATCTTCATGCCCAAAATTTATTGTGCCGGTCCTAAGTCCTTCATGTCAAAGGACTTTGCTAACTGACATTTCAATTGACGAATTGAAGAAACATATTGTCCCACAATAAACATGTCATCGACATATAATAACAATATGATAAAGTTGTTATCATAGAAGCGTTTGAAGTAGACTCATAGATCCGCCTGAGTCTTCTTGTAACCATGGCTACTCATGAAAGAGTCAAACTTCTTATACCATTGTCTGGGTGCTTGTTTCAACCCGTACAAACTCTTTTGCAACTTGCAAACCAGGTTTTCTTTCCCTTTTATTTCAAAACCTTCTAGTTGCTCCATGTAGATCTCTTCTTCTAAGTCACCGTGAAGGAATGCTGTTTTCACATCTAATTGTTCAAGCTCAAGATTCAAGCTTGCTATCAAGCTTAAGATCGCTCGAATAGAAGTTATCTTAACCACCGGAGAAAAGATTTCATCGAAATCAATTCCCTTTTGTTGTTGAAATCCTTTTACTACTAGACGAGCTTTATACTTCACGAGCTTTCCATTGCCATCTCTTTTGAGCTTAAAGACCCATTTGTTCTTCAATGCTTTTCTGCCTTTTGGAAGTTTAACTAACTCGTAAGTATTGTTCTTCTGCAAGGAATTCATCTCATCTTGCATTTCCTCCAGCCATGATTCTTTATCTGCATGAGTTAGAACTTCTTGGAAATTCTTTGGCTCCCCCTCATTGGTAAGAAGAATGTACTCAGAGCTAGGATACTTTGATGCTGGTTGACGATCCCTGGTAGATCTTCTAAGCTGCTGGTCAGCTTCTGCTTCCAGGGTAGGTTGCTCCCCCTTCTCATCAACATCTTCCTCTTCATGACCCTCCATTAGTTCCGGTAGTTCAACATCTCCATCAATTGCATTGTTTAATTGTGAAGGAGCAGTGCTAGAAATGACGCCATTCACAAACTCCGACTTATCATTTTTCTTGAATCTTTCGATAGTCTCATTCTCTCGAAAGAATACATCTCTGCTTCTAATGACCTTCTTCTTCTCTGGGTCCCATAGTCTGCACCCAAACTCTTCATCTCCATATTCTATGAAGATACATGGACTTGCTTTATCATCAAGCTTTGACCGTTGCTCCTTACGCACATGAGCAAATATCTTACAGCCAAACACCTTTAGATGAGAGTATTGAACATCCTTTCCATTCCATACTCTTTCTGGAATATAAAAGTCTAGAGCGAAAGATGGTGACCTATTGATGAGATAGCAGGCTATGCATGCTTCTTCTCCCCAAAATGACTTAGGTAAGTTAGCCATTTTGAGCATGTATATAACCTTCTCCACAATGGTGCGATTCATCCTATCAGCTACACCGTTGTGTTGTGGTGTACCAGGTATAGTCTTCTAGTGTCGGATTCCATGTTTGGAACAATAATTCTCAAACTCATGAGATGTGTATTCACCACCATTGTTAGTTCGGAGACATTTCAACTTCTTGTTAGTCTCTCTTTCCACCATAACATGAAACTTTTGGAATGACTAGAATACCTGATCCTTTGTTCTTAGAAAATACATCCACAACTTCAGAGATGCATCGTCAATGAAAGTAACAAAATACTTGTTATCTCCCAAAGTCTCTATTTCAAAGGGGCCATAAACATCTGAGTGTACTAAGTCAAGAACACTTGACTTTCTGCTTGATGACTTGTTGAATGACACTTTATGTTGCTTGCCGAACAGGCAGTAATCACATGGGGATAGTGGCATACCATTAGTAGAAGGTACAAGTGCCTTCTTTGCTAGAATCTGCAACCCTTTCTCACTGATGTGAGCCAATCTTCTATGCCACAAGTCTGGTGAAGACTCTTCTTCAGCCGCATGCAATTCATCTTTACAAATGATTGTGTTTGTTTTGTACAATGTACAACACATGGTTCCTTTTGCAATCACCAAGGAATTCCTTGTAAGCTTCCATTTCCTACTCCCGAAGAAATTCTTGAAGCCTTTACGATCCAAGACACCACAAGATATCAAGTTAAGCCTTAAATCAGGAATATGCCTAACTTCTTTAAGGATAAGTGTGCAGCCAATATTCATCTTGACACAGATGTCACCAATTTTGATAATTTTGGAATGGCCACTATTGCCCATCTTCACCATCCCAAAATCTCCTACTTTGTAGGTGGTGAAGAACTTCTTTTTGGGAGTGGCGTAATAAGATGCTGCAGTGTCGATCACCCATTCTGTCTCATCTTAACTTGAGACTTGGAGACATTGTTCTTCATGATTGAAAGATAAAACAACAATCTCCTCAGTTGTTGTAGTGGTGTTCCTGTCTTCTTCTTGGTTGCTGCCATCCTTCTGTTCCCTCTTCAGCTTTCGGCAGTTCCTCTTCAAATGACCTTCTAATCCACAGTGGTAGCATTTGACTCTACCCCTGGACTTATATCTGCCTCTAGACTTGTGTCCTCCTTTGGATTTATCTGAATTGTTGGAACCTTTAGTTCTGCTCTGACCTCTGTATTCGGTGACAAGAGTTTGACTGCTTTCGTCAACCGTGACTTTCCTCCTAGTCTCTTCGTTGAGCAGAGTGCTCACAATGTGGTTTAAGGAAAATATTCCACCTGGAGAAGAATTGGTCACAGACACTACCAAAGTATCCCAACTCTCTGGTACAGAGCTGAACAACAATAAAGATCGAACCTCATCTTCTAGTGTGGTTTTCATAGAAGATAACTGATTAATGGCACTTCAAAATTCGTTCAGAAATTCGATAACAGGAGTTCCATCCTTATACTTCATGCTGACAAGTTTCCTTATCAGGAATAATTTATTTCCACCAGTTTTTCGATCATAAAGATCTTGCAACTTCATCCATAATTCATGGGTAGATGTTTCCTCCGAGACATGACCGAACACGTTGAAATCTATCCATTGGCGAATAGTTCCAATGGCCTTTCTATTCAACTTGATCCAATCGGGATCTTTCATGTCTTTGGGCCTAGCAGTGTCTCCTTCGATTGTTTCATGCATATCTCTGCAGTACAAAATATCGTTCATCATGAGTTTCCAAATAGACCAGTTGAACCCATTCAATTTGATCATGGATTTTGAAGAACCTTCTATTTTAACTAACACAATCACCTTTGTGGGACCCGCTCTGATACCACTTGTTAGGTGCCGAATAATTAATTCGGTAGCGAGGATATATGTGTTAACTAAAATAGATCCGCAACAACAATAATAAAAAAATAAGTAAAGCAATAAAATAACACAGAGATTTTAAGTGGAAAACCCTTGAAAGGGAAAAAAACCACTGGGCACCGATAACTCTACTAATAAATAATGGGAATACAAAATACAAGCTCTCTCAAGTATACCCAAACTCGATGTATAATTTTAGGACAGTTGGAAACACCCTAATTTTACTCACAAGGTAAAATCACTCAAATCCTCTTCTCTAATTACTCTCTTGTAGTAATAAATTACTCTACAAGAGGAAACTCTCAAAATACTCTTTTTGTAGGAATAATGTTCTACAAAAGGAGCTGAATGCTTTCTTAATTTTTCAGATAATTTTGGATTTGCAGGGACTGCCTTTTATAGGCAAAATGCTCCACCTAAATATTTGAAAATTAAGTGGAGACATCTTAATGAGTTGGTATAGGAATAGTAACACCGAGTTGCAAACTTTGAAAAACAAAATTTAATTAATGGTTGCCCCAGTAATTAACAAAGTTAATGGTCTGGACCCATCAATTACAATACTCATTAGACATAGGTAATTAAACGCCATCAATTTCTCAAACAAGTTTCTCAATTTCGCCAACCTATCATTCCTAAAGCTTTGTTTGGATTGAAGGTTTTGAAGGGAGAGGAAGGGAGGAGATTTGAATTTCAATGTTTGGGGTCAATGGAGACAAGCATTTTAAGGGAAATGACTATTCAGTTTTTAATTCCACCAAAATGGTAAAATTAGGAAGGAAATACGATTATTTTCTAATTTTAACCTTTTCTTTTTTTAATTTTACTTTTTTATCAATATTTCAACTCTAACAATAACAAGATTGTATAAGTAATTTCAAAGTAATTTCTTTTAAAAACACATCCATTCCTCCCAAACATTAAAATTTAAAAATTCATCATTCCCTTCAAATTTACCCCTCACTTTCTTTTCCTTTAATTTCCATTTGAAAATTTTCAAATATAAGCTCCAAAATAGAGCCTAAGGCTCCCCACCTCTCTTGCTTTCTGCTAACCATATTTTACAAGAAATTAAAGAATCAGATTTAGTTGAGCCTAGTAAGAAAAGGCAAGAATAATAAGACCAAACTCACAAGAAACCACTATTTTAAAAGGCGGTCAAGGCGGCCGCTTAGGCGGGGATTTTCGGAACACGGTCCCGATTTTATATAATCGGGCGGTCAAGGCGGAAAGTGTTGTCAAAACTCAGAAAAGTATCGCCAAAGATCGGAAAAGTGTTGTCAAAGATCGAAAAAGTATCGCTAAAGTCTAAAAAATTATCGCCAAAACCTAGAAAAATGTTGTTATATGAATTTTGAATATTATTATACAAAAATTTATGTGTTAGTTAAATTTATTATTTTAATTCATTAATAAATATTATATATTTTAAAAAACTAATCCGTTCCCGCCTAGGCCCCCGAAGGCTCTAACCGCCTGACTAATGCCTTGCGCCTTTTAAAACAACGCAAGAAACTGATGAGAATTGGGTCAGGCCATTCTATTAAATCGATTAACAGCAATCCAACGGCAATTAAACAGCTTGCCTTTGTAAACCACATTAGGAGCCTTTTCACCGTGCTCTCTGATACAATATAATCGAAGTTGTTCCAATTTGAACTCAGTGATACTCGGCCATATGTAAAGGGGGTTTTAGAGGAGTGAAATAAGTTCCAGGTGGGATTTGAAAATATAAATCTCATTAACAGGTGATGAAAATCAACACAAGCAACTTGCTTATTTTTTCCACTTCATTTTTTTTTCTAAAAATGCCTTTTGTTACGGAAAATCTCCTTTTTGCTAACAGTTAGAAACATCAAATTCCTTTTCTTTTAAAAAAAATTATCGGACAACATTTTACAAATGAATGAAGTCACGGGGTATCATTTTTTAAGTTTGGCATATTTTAAACTTTGTGATGAACGAAGGTCAACCGTAAATTACTATATATGAAAAATGCAAAATAGCCTCCAAACATTTTGATGAATGTCCTTTCCAACATTGATTTTGTGTCTGCCTGTCTCTTCAAATTGGTGAAAATATATCGATTTACCTTTTAAACGACACAAGTTTTAGAGAGAAAAGGCAACAATTGATAAGTTTGAAAACAAAAAGTTGACATATGACCTTTAACAACAATCTGATGCATTTTTATTAAATTCAAATTGGTAACCGAAATAAATAAAAGTTGAGGGAGAAATCCACAGCAGGTATCAAATCGAAGAAGCAAATATGTATTTAATTTGCCTATTTAAAATATCCTGAAAAAGTTTAATTTGCCTTGTGAACAAAAAAAACAAGGTTTCATGTCTATGAATAACATGATTCAAATTATACGAAAATTGGAAATGGAAAAATTGAGTTACACAAATTCCGCCAAGTATCACATGAAAGCATCTCCTCATGGTAGAATTTATATAACTAGTTTGGTTAAATCACTTAATCCTTTCCATAAATTTCCATTGTGATTAGATAGCTGTCACAAGCTTTATAATTTCAACACAAATGAGCACATCTTAATCTCCCATTTTTGTAGATGCTTAGATCATCTTCAACCTCACTTCAAAAAGTGGGGTAGGACAAAATATGAAGTGATAATGGCATAATGATATATTTTTTTTTGTTTCTTTTCTTTTATTAAAATAATTGTTGTTTTTTTTAGTTTAAGTTGTACATGTATTTGTTTGTATCTAATAATTATAGTACATATTTGTAATATTATTTTTTTTATAATTTTGATTAATGTAAAATTGTGATGTTATGTAATTTAAATTTAATTGTGATTAAATTATAAGTGTGTTATTATTTGGTGTATAAAATATACATTAAGTAATTAATAAAAATAAATTATGAGTAATACCATAAAATAATTTATTTACTCATTAAACCATGACAAAAAATTTAACATTACATTTAGGATTAACATTTAAATATAAACACAATTAGATATTACAACTAAAATTAACATTACATTAGGACTAAGAATTAAACATAAACAGAATAAACTTAGATAACATTACATTAATATAATAATTTTAATAAGGTGGTATATCTTTGTTAAGATTCTGAAGTAAGTTAATAAATCCATACTCGTTGATATTATGATCATAATTGGTTCCGAAGAGGCTGTGGGCGCTTGAGTTGTTGTTGATCTCATCCTTCTTTGTGCAATTTCAGTTTGTCTTTGTATAATGCAGTTATGAACAAGTGGATCCATAATTTTAGATGTATCAGTTAATAAAATAGCATCTTCTTTGAGATATAAATTTCGGCTACGGATCTCTATATTAAAATAGTCTTGTTTTCTCGTATAATTACGTGTCATCGTTATTTTATAGTATTTTAATTATGTATGCTAGTGTTATTTATTGTCATTTACGTATTTTAATTATGTGTTTTATCATTTACGTGTTTTAATTATGTCTTGTTGTAATTTTGTCATTTGTAAATTTTAACTATATGATACTGTTATGTGTATTGTAATTTTTTAATTAGTACTTTTTTTGTAAGATTAATAATACCGTAATTATGGGTATTATATGAATTTTATTTATGTTTTTATTAATTAACAAAAATGATTTATAGAAAATATTTATAAAATTGATAAAAAAAGTTAAGAGAATATATTAATGATAAAATGTTAGGTAAAAAGGAATAAAATAATAATATTATGTTTTGAAGTGAAAATATGAAATAAAGGGTTGGAGAATAAACACTGTAACAACTTCAAATTATAGAGTATGAAGTGAAAATATGAAGTATGAATTAGACGTTTCGAATAGTCAATGGTCAAGTCTACTCATTATCGAAATTATGAAATAGTCAAAAAAAAAAAAGAAGGCATAAGATGCCTCATTATATAGGGTGGAGATTTAATTGACATATTATAGTCTATTCATAATTACTTTTATCACTAAAGAGTAGTTCCGATCCAAAATCCATGGAAGAGATATCAAAGGTTGCAAAAGCTTATTATGCAAATTTATCAGACAAACAGAAGCAATCTGTAACTGATTTATTCAAAACAATTGATAAAGATGGAGATGACAAGATAAGTTTGGAAGAATACGAGGAGTACGCTAAGAAGAATCGGATTCTTTAAGAAGCTCGATAAAGATAAAAATGGGATGTTGGATTTTGAGGGATTCATAACAGTGCAATATTTGTACGCAACAGAAAGAGTTTATTCATGCGATGGATGCAAAGAGTTTCTAGAAGGAACATATTTCACATGTGTAAAGTGCTTCAATGATGGTTATGGTAACAATACCTTTGATCTGTGTTGTGATTGTTATGGTAATAGAATTCATCATCAACATTCTGTTTTTCTTGATAACTATACTTTGCTTCAGGCCATCAGAAACAAACATAAGGTAATAACTCATTAATTAACTTTGTTACTTATTAGTTAATCTTTTTTGTGTTTTTTTTTTAAAAAAATGAAATCAGAATTCAGTTTTAAGTTGTTTTTTTGTTGTTGTTGTTGTTGGTGAATCTTTAAGGGCAAGAAAGGAAAAGCTTCTGATATGATCGAGCTTGCGGGTTTTGGAATTGCTGCAGCATCGGTTGCTAGCATATGTAGTCAAATGTAAAACAATGAAGTAAGACCGACCATGTTCAATAAATCAAACAATAAATAATCGTTACTACTTTGATTTACTCAATGTTTGTCGTGTACATTGTTGGCTCATGT